>SNQJ01S0013949.1:198879-227288 GCA_010110895.2 Picea sitchensis
CCTTCAGTTCTCTTATACTTACCGGGTACCTCAAAGGTCTAGGCGGTTGACCAAACACTTACAGTCTGAGAGGATATCCTTCATACCCTTAAAGAGAACTTGGTCATGGCACATAATAGAATGAAGCAGCAAGCAGATCAAGGTCACTCTGAACGTCAATTTGCAAAAGGGGATCAGGTGTTTCTGAGACTGCAACCATATAAGCAAACTTCCATCAAGGCCGAGCATTGTCAGAAGCTAGCACCCAAATTTTATGGCCCTTACACAGTTCTCAAGCATGTGGGACAAGTCGCATATCAGTTATCTCTGCCCAATCAATCGAAGCTATATCCTGTTTTTCATGTTTCATGCTTGAAGAAGGTGATTGGAACCAGGTGCCAAATTCAAACCAACCTTCCAGAGTTAGCTGAAGAAGGATCCATTTGGCTACAACGAGAAGCAGTTTTGGACCAGCGTGAGCGTCGCCTGCGTCAGAGAACCATCAAGGAATTTCTAGTACAGTGGAAAGATATGACTCTAGTAGATGCCACTTGGGAACCAACTACCATTCTGTAGCAGTTTCCACATCTCAAGCCTTGAGGACAAGGCTGTGTTTAAGGGGGTGGACATGTTAAGGTCCTAACCCGCACATAGGTAGATCAATGTATTCAAATGTAATAAATTTCAATATTAATAAGGCCTTTCAATAAAATAGAATAAGGCGGATGTAAGAAGACCTAATAGAAGCTTTCACTTCTAGAAGGATCTTCCTCTAGATGTTTCTCTTAATAGATATATTTAGTATAAATAAGGGTCAAGGGTATGAAAACCCTAGCTTGAAGATTATTGTAACAGAGTGCTACTTGATTGGAAGTTGCCCCCTCAAAGAGGCATGTGAACATTTCTTTCTAAATCAAAGTGCTATTTCTATTGATATTCTTATATCATTTATGTGTTATTGTGAAGATTATGCTGGATATTTTACTATTATTCTGCCATTTCTAGCATTTTGTTTCTGTTCTGCATATTTTATATATCTGGTATCTTACAGAGACATTCATCCACACTGATCATAAGCCACTGTAGTTCATGTAGACATAAGGAAAATTACATAATGGTCTCCATCAAAAGTGATTCACATACTTACAACAATTCCAGATCAACAACAAGTATAAAACAAGAATCACCAACCATGTCGTCGATTGCCTTAGTAGACCGCTAGTCGTGATACTCACCATGGTGCTAGACTCTTGCGACCATGAGACCTCTAGATGGCCCCAACTCTATGAGACAGACCCCGACTTTGCCACCACCTACCAAATGTTGGGTGAAAACACAGTTGTCGATAATTTCCATCTTCAGGATGGGTTGTTGTGTCGTTTAGGCCATATCTGCGTTCCATCAAGCATGCGAGCAAATATGATCTGGGAAGCCCACTACAGTCGGGTGGCATGACACTTCAGCCTTGAAAAGAAAGTGGAGATGCTACAAAAACATTTCTTCTGGTCGAAACTTTGACACGAGGTCAACAAGTATATTAGGTCTTTCACTGTCTGCACTATTGCCAAACTGACCACTAAGAAACAATGCATGTACACCCCTCTTCCTACTCCTAACAGGCCATGGGAATCCATCTCAATGGACTACATTTTGGGCCTCCCATCCACCAAGCGGGGAAATGACTGTGTTTTTGTGGCTGTTGATCATTTTTCTAAGATGGCGATTCTAGTTGCCTGCAAGAAGAGAATCACAGTAGAAGCCACTACCAAGATCTTCTTTGAACGAGTCTGGGTACATTTTGGAATCCCACAAACCATTTTCTTCGATCGAGACAGTCAATTTATTAGCACATTTTGGTCGATCCTCTGGTCATTTCTGGACACCAAGCTCACTAAATCCACAACCTTCCACCCCCAGACAAATGTCCAAAATGAGGTCGTAAATCGAATGCTCGTGCATATCCTGCGCATGTATAATTCCAAGAACCCTCACACATGGGATGAGATTCTTCCCTATGTCCAACATAGCTACAACCAAGCCCTGCATAGCTCAACTGACAACAACCCCTTTCAGGTGGGGTTGGGATTCCAACCATTGGGTCCCATAGATGTTGCACTTCCTCTTGCGGTCACCTCGGCTGACTCATCTCCTACTCCAATTGAAGCTGACAAAGCCATCCGGTCCATTGAGTGAATCCCACACATCCGCCAACAAGTTCAGGATATCCTACAGAAGTCCAATGACAAGTACAAGCAGTGCCATGATCAACATCGAGTGCCACATAAGTTTCAGATAGGCGACAAAGTTTGGTTGCACTTGGAGAAAGAACGCCTTACAGGACCCCATCAGAAGCTTCTCCCACTCCATTATGGGTTGTACACCATAACCAAGGTTGTGGGGGATACTGATTTTTAGCTCAACATTCCTCCTTTCCTTGGCTTGCACCCAGTGTTCAACGTGGACCTCCTTCGGCCTTATTTCTCACCATTATTGGACACCTCAGACGTAGCAGAACAACTGACACCAACAGAGCTCAACCTCGACTATATACAATAGACATCCAATTATCAGATTATGGACACACACTTCAAGGGAACTCGACAACAAAGGATCCATCTTTATCGAGTCGTCAAAGCAGGGAAGCTCCTGCAGCAAGGCAAGTGGCTCACCCGAGGCCAAATTCACCAGAATTTTCCTCATCTGATGGGGGAACTCAACAAAATGGAGACCATTGCTTCCTAAGGAGGAAAGATTGATCCAGGTGGATATCGGTGGCCACCCATATTTTCAAGCTAGCTCAAAACAACATTCTGACAATTTTGGTAATTTACTATTTTTAGCAGTTTTTCGGGTCTTGAACTTCCGAAGCCGTTTTGAGGCCCTAAACAATGTTTTTCTGGTATATTGTAGTTAAAAAATTTCATCATGAAATTTTCTGTCAATAGTTGTATTCCTCAGATAGATATTTCTAATGGGCTATCGTACGCCTAAAATGAAGATCGTATGCAAAATTTACGACCCCGGGAAGTTGATGTACTAACTTACCCAAAACAGGGCCCACATGACTTTTGGTGCTTCATCTCCTATGGTTAGGTTTTTGGATGTCTAGGGTTTTTGACACTCTTTTTTATTGTAAAAATGCCTTCATAGCCTCATTGTAATCATATTCTTGCGAATGAGCACAGCCGTCACATCTCTTCTCAGAGATAAACCACCACCATTCCAACAAGCTTGTTTTCCGCTGCATTTTACAGTTTCATTTTATTTCCTTATTGAATAGAAAACCAGTTTTACTGTATCTATGTTATTATGTGTTAAGAATCTTTTAATAATCTATAGTCATTTCGTTCTCCTCATAAAATCCAGATGAATGCTCTGCTCTTTTTCCTCCTGCACTCAACATCGTTGCATGTTCAACTTCTCTTCTGCCTTTTATCCTCTATGTTGTCTCTACATTCTTTGCACTGCGTCTCTGATCTTCACTTTAGATCATGCACTGTATCTCCTTCTACCACATGCGTAGCTCTCAAGAGAAGCACAACATATTCTCTGTTCTGCATGTCTTTCTCATGCCGAGTCCTCTTCCTGATCATCACTGCAACTCTTTGTCTTCTCTGGCGGTTATCCTGAATCTATTCATCATCAATGGTCATTATCCTGAGATTCTCTGGCTTCTCTGGCAGTCGCAACTCTTCGTCTTCCCTGGCAGTTACAATGAGTTGTTTTGGCTTCTTTAGCTTCTAATCCCCTTCCTTTACGTGACCACCGACGATGACCACACGCCTATTAAAAAGGCGCTTCGCGATGTCAGTCTTAGCGAGTGCTAGCTCCTTCTTTCGATATGACCTTGGGCGATGATCTCATGTGACCACATGATTGTGGGCACGACCACAGGCGGTTTGAGGGAAACCCGCTTTTTGCCTCGCAATTCACTACAGAGATCCACATATGCCTTTGGTGATACCGTGGTTTTGATTGCGGCCCGCTCAAGAAAAATTAAGACTCGAGCATGTTCTGGCCCCCAATTGAGCATGACCATTGATTTCCAATCCCTTGGCGATGCCACTCGATTGGCGGCTTCTATCTACCTTCCTTTCCTCCTTCCATGTGTGATCCCAGATCTCCATGATCTGTTTACACGTAACTTCTTTCCAAATCAATGGCTACGGTTTGTTTCGTGATCCGGGCTTCAGGAGTTTCAACTCTCAAACCCTGCTTTCCTTTGTACGTCAATCTTCCAAAGTCGATGATCTACGGACACCTATCCTTATCAATCGACGGTTCTACCACCACTTCAGGAATTTGGCCTTTCAACCAAATCAACGGTTCTGCGGCCCCTTTCTTGATCAATGATCGATATCTCCTTCGGGCCTCGAGACTTCTAAAATATCAAGTCTCAAACTTTACTTCGCCTCAAAGTTTGAATATTACTTCCACGTGTCCTTGCTGACGTGGTCTGCCACATGTCCTTGCTGACATAAGTGAGATGTGTAGGCAGTGTGGTGGTGTGTGGAACCAGAGCGCGGTAGTGGAGTGTGACATGTAGCGGGTAGTGGAGTGTGACGTCGGGGCACGAAGGTGGTATGTATGAGTGGTTGGTGGTTTTATCAGAGGGGGGGTTAGGCGGTAAGTGGTAATGAGAAAGGGGGGCTTGATTTGACAGGAAGGTGACACGTATGAGGGTCCCACATGGAAAATACCACCAACTTGGATTCACCCCCATAGTTAAAGGAAGAAAGGTCTAGGGGGTCCGATATGCCCCTTCGACCGTAGATCTGAGTGCCCTATTATTGACCATTTATATTAGCGTGCCCTTCTTCTAAATTATCCTGTCCTTCCACTTTAGAATGATCTGATGGCTAAAATTTACTTCGGATGATCCAATGGTCGAGGATTTATTTCGGCTCTCTGGGTCTCCGAGCTTTGGGAATTTCAAAACTCAAACTAACGCTCTGGATTAGACAACCCATATTCATTTTGGATGATCCGATGCTTGAGATTTACTCCAAACGATCTGATGACTGAGATCTATTTTGGATGATTGGACGATCAAGATTTACTTCGGCTCTCCGACTCTCTAGGCTTCGAGAATTTCAAATCTCAAACTGAAACTCTCGAAGTGATTTTTTTGGAGTGTAACTTCCTCACATCTTTAGACCCAAAACGAATGTTGTTCGTTGATCAAGATATTAGATCAATGGATCGATCTTTCTGCGATGCAACTTTTCCTTGGATTAAATCCAACGACTCTCCATCTCTGCTTATCCTATCCTTCCATTTATATCGATCCGACAGCTGAAGGAAATTCGGGTGATCGAGATGTCAGTTCTCAACCCTAGCTTATCCTTTCCTTCCACTTAAATCAATCTGACGGCTGACGGAAATTCGGATGATTGAATTCTCAATATTTTTTCCCCGCTTATCCTATCCTTCCATTAATTCAATCTAACGGTCATTTTCACTCTTCCTCCCGAGTTTTTGATCTCTCTGACTTAGAAGGTTTTATAAGTGTTCAAGGATATCCACCTTTTCTCCTCCTGCGAGTCTGTCTCTTGGACCTCATCTGCACTTATGCAAACTGCTATCTCTTCTGATATTTCTCGTTTTCTTCTCTCTCGAGGTTTGGTTCGCTGATGTTCTTGCCATCAATGAAAAGCACACCCTTCCTGTAAACATGCCAACAATAACTTCCTCATCTAGAGGTGGATTTTCACTCGAAAATAATCACATGACTTCAATAAAGAGTAGAATGTAGTTACAACTATATCACTTAGAGTTTTTTCTCATAATTTAAGTAGAATTTGTAGGAGTAATTGTGATGCCATTTTAACCTAAACACGATGTTGGAAGAGGCCCAATTGGAGGCCTCAAATCAGATTTGATTTCCACTTTTGAAAAAAAAGAAAAAAATTTGGATGATCCATTAATCAATTTTCCAAAAGTGACATGTTCCTTCTAACCTAACCCTAGCCTCCCCTTTTCTTATAAATAAGAAGAAGGATTTTGTATTATAGGGGAATTATTGAATAAAGTAATTAAGTTTTGCTGAAATTTTCGAGGGGTTCTTAATATTTTGTACTTACTTGTTTTCACTTGATTGTTGGGATTGAATCATTGCTGGTTAATGGTTGATGCATAGTAGTGATTTTTTATTATGTTGTCTATCTCCTTTCAGGGATTTGTTAGCTAGGGTCTTTTATTATTTTCTTGGGTTTAACATGTTTATTTTTGCTTACTAATGACTCTTGTTTCTTTAAGTGATTTTTGTGTAGATTTATTGAAGGAGTGGTCCATACTAGCCTTCGGTGGCATCTATGAGTTGTAGATATCCTTTAGGGAAGCCCTGAAGCCCAAATTTTCCTTGGAATTTGGAGTTATCTTTCCATTCTTCTTTTCTTGTTCTTTTATTTGTAATTTTTCTATTGTTTGTTATTTCCACCCCTAAACATGTAAATTGACCATTTTTTGTTGGTTTATCCTTCTAGGAAAACCATGTTTGTTGGTTGTTTTCTACTTGTAAGTTGATATTTCTACTATCATTATCTTCCTTTTTACACAAAATCTACTGAAAACATTTTCTTACCTATTACGAAATTGAGCAGTTGCCCTAGTTGCTTCTCATAAGAAGTAGCGAACTACTTGAAGAAATGTTTAAGGCAAAGGAGTTAATAGAGAATCAAACAAAAAAACACTAAAAAACCATGTTAAAAAAGACCCCATGTTTATAATTTCTAGCTTCTTTGAGTTTTAATTTTCATAATTGCACACTAGAAGCAAACACATAAATTGAAGAGAGCGACATAGAAAAGGAACCAAGCATAGGGGATACAAAGATAAATCAAGAATACACTGGAAAGGAAGAAGATACTGGCAAGGATGAATTACAAAATAACCCCTCATATGAGCATAATTCCTCGCCACCCTCGTCTAGTGACGAAGTGGGAATTATAGGAGAAAACTCTCCTATGGAATCTAATATAAACCCTATCCAATCATAGAAGAATGCCCACAACCGAAGAAAAGAAAAATAAGGTCATCTAGAGAAGCTAATATTGACCTCCCTTGGAGAAGAACCAAGTCTTCTTCAATAGCAGCACCAGCCCAACCATTTGAGCCATTGGCCAATGTTGAGATCCCATAAGAACCTGTTGAGATACAAACTGCTCAAAAAAAGGAAAAACAAATGCAAGAGGTACCAGTTCCTGCGTGCTATCCCTGCGTAAGCAAGTAAATTATTTAAAAGACTAAAACTACAAACTAGAGGAACAACTTAGGGTTTTAAAAGGAAAATTTTAAAAAGGGGAAACTCTTCTAGGATTGGGAGACTTGGCTGAAATTTCCCAATTAGTAGATAAATCATGCTCCCCTTTAGAACCCGAAGTTAGAATATCAGAGGATGATGGATTCAAGACACAATTTCGTCCATCTAGTGGAGAAATACTTGATCAGGCAGGGTGCACACCAAATGATATGTTGCCACCTAAATTCAATTAAGTTGACACTCAAAAACATTTTATTGAATAGAATGAGGAGGTTGTTGGAGCCAACCAAAATAGCCAAAGAAAATATGTCCAGGATAATACTGTCACACAAGAACCAATAGTACTTGGTATAGAGACAGTGGAACTTAATCCTGACATCGATATGGAAGCTGCAACTCAGGAAGAAAGAGAAAAATATAGAGATGAGGAGACAATTGAACCTTCTAAAGATGACATAGGAAATCATATTCCAGAGACTATTGACACACAAGAACCAGTAGTATTGGATGTAGAGAATACCGAGACTCGGGAAGATAAGGTTGTTGAAACTCTGGGAGGGAAGGATGTTGAAACCATGGGGGATGATAATGTTGAAGACGAGAATGCCCGAACCTAGGAGAAGAAGCTCAGTGTAATGAGGAAAGAACATAATAATATTCCCCCAAAAATATGCAAGAACCTTATCATGACATTTTTGTTACATAAGAACCAGGAATGCTTGAAAATGAACAATCCCAACTAGAGGAAGACATAAACCAAGACACATACCTCAACGTTAACATGTTTGTCATTGAAATCCACAAGTGGAAGCAATTATCTCTTTCACTTCACGAAGGGGTAATTTCCATTTAGGAACATAGGAAGATTGTTCGATACTTGAGAGAAAGACGGGCAGAAGAGTTGGAATTCCAAGAATAGAGATGACATAAGATGAAGGAAAAGAGATATAGGTTGAAATAGTTGGAGGGTCAAGTACAAGTCGTGCAAAACACAAAGGTAAAAATATGTGACCTGGCACAAGAATTGGTGAAATGTAGAAATATATCCCCTATCTACCCACTATTTCTTCAGGAACAGTTCATCTTGTTCCAATTGGAAGCCATAAAAGAAGGTAGACCCTGTAACTTTGACACTACTATTTCCTTTCTGAACACTTTCTTTTAGAGCATCCTAGCAGACCAACATTTGTTATGTGAACTATACTTGCATGAATTTATTCTCTTCGGGGAAAAAAAAATTCAATTTATCACCATATGTTGGAGATATTCAGTTGAGGGATTTCACCTTGTTTTTCAACAACCACGCAAGGTCGAAGGCAGCCTATGAATCCATCAAGATATATCAGGCTGAAAAATTGTTATGGATTAGAGGGGAACCTACCCCCGTCACTGACATAATAAAGGCCTACAACAAGTTTCTTAGCTCATAAGGAAGGGTTGTTATTTTCAATGAGGCTTGGATCCTCATCTTAGACCTTTTTCCTAGATGTGTTAACATGAAGATGAAGGAAGCCATGGATGGCATTCATCTCAGATGGGAACTCTCCGATGAGATATTGAAAAGAAGAGACCCATATGGTTATCCTAACTTCACCCATGCTCTATAGAGAGTCAATAAGTATATGGAGTGTATTAGGAAGTGTGGGTATAGGTGACTCGGTCTCAGGTACAGATTCCCTCTGATTTGGATTCCTACAAGAAAATATCAACAACAGTATCGGCTACAACAGGATGAAGATTGATGGATAGAAGTGAAAATGAGCAATGGGTACATGGATGTTAAGGAGGACATTGTTGGGGCATACAACCTCACTACTATTCATATACAATATACTGATGTGGACTCAGATTGATGAGTTTCATGAGGACATGCAGTTTCTTCAGTTAGGGGGAGATGTTGGGTTTAGGAATTGATACTCTTTTTGTTACCATTTTACCACTACTTTTTATATTTCATCTATCGTTTATGCCTTTTCATAGCCATGATGGCCTAGGATTTTACCTTCTGATAATGGTATATTCAATCCACTTGATGGCTTGATTCTTTAAGTTGTTCTTGCATTTAGGGAAGAATGATGTCTTTTTTGTGTGATTATTAATGAATTATCAAGAACCCTTGCAGAACATTTGACTGATACATATGTTGCTACTCTGAGGTGTTGTTACTCCAGGATGTTGTTTCACACGTGTTTCTACTCCAAGATGTTGTTTCACAAGTGTTTCGACTCCGAGGTGCTGCTACTGTATATAGTACTGCTATTCTATGGTGATGTTGTTTCAAGACACTGTTACTCTAAGAGGTCGTTGTATTGATGATGATTAGACTGATGACTTGTGAACTCGTGGTAGTGACCGAAATCCTTGATGACATGTTTGTTTTCAAGTTATTATTATTGAATGTCACGAATATGGTTCATCGTCTTAAATAATAGGACATTTAACAGATTAAACCCATATAAGAAATCATGCAAGTTGTAATATGTTACAAGCAATATTTGTATATTATTTTGTACCTTGATTTAGATGACATGGAACAACTTGAGAATCGAAAAATTCTCAAGGTTGTTCGTAATTGTAATATTCCAAGATTAAATATGTGAGGGAGTTTAAGAGGCAGGGCATCTTTGCTCCCAAGTTAGTCTAGTGTTGGGGAGAATAGAGAACAATCGATTTGGTTGATGAAGAACAACACTTGTATATGCACCTCCTAATTTTGAATAATAAAATATCTGGCAAGTTATGGTTCAATTTTATGTGTGGTTAAGTTGTAGTTTCTATAGTTTTCTCATCCCTTGCTAAGGAGGAAGGGCCCTAGTCTTTACAAGGGTTGTTTCTACTGTATTAGTAGGTAGTTAATTTCATTTGTTTATCATATTATTTTTCTAGTATTTATTTTGTTTGGATGTGTGGTGCATAGATTCAATTATTTTGATTTGTTGACATTATTGTTATGGTGTGATCCACTTTAAAAGTGCATTTCTTATTTCATTTCCAACAAGTGAGTTTTTTTATTAAATCCATTCCAACAATTTTGTGGTTTGAACAAGGATTGATTTCATTTCCAACAAGTGGATTTTTCATTTCCAAAAAGTGAGTTTTTGATTAATTTGATTCTAGCAAATGTGTGGTTCAAACAAGGATTGATTTTATTCCCAACAAGTGAGTTTTTAGTTTCATTTCAGTAATTGTGAGGATTAATTGCATTTCCAGGGACAGTGATTCTTGAATTCGATGATTGATTTTACTTTTAGGAGTTTAGTTGATTCAATATTGAAATTGGGATTGAGTTATAGTCAGTGTGTGAATCCTTAATCCATTGTCAACAGAGTGTCTTCAATTAATTAAGATAAGGAAAACATTTCATTCCTACATTAGTATTTTTTCTGTTACGAGTCATTTAGTTTGGTGTGGATTTTTTTTTCTCTTTTTAACAAGAGCAATTAGCTTGGTGCCTTTCAATCAATATAAGCTTAAATCTGGACTGGTTAATAGTAGTTGTTTTCACTATTACGATGATTGAAATGATGAGTCATGTTTGCATATAGTGTTAGTTAAGGGTTAATGCCTTCATATATATTCCATAATAACCTTGCAATAACAAACTTACCTTGGGTTTACAATTGAATGAATTGGATGTTTAATTAGACAATTTAACAGACCAACAATTGGTGCCTTGGAATTATTTATAAAACTATAAAGCTCCTTACATGCCATGATGATTATGTCGATGGGGGCATCCATAGTGGTGTGGCACCTCATATTATCCAAATACTTTATTGGTTGCAGGAATGACATTCCTTTGATTGTGCAGAACTCATATTCCTTCTTCTCAACCTCCCCCCATTGAACCTATATGTGGCCAACTTCCATGGCTGTGTATGTTAGCTAGTAATAAGGTCGGATTCGTCTATGCTGGTGCCTTGGAATTGTTTCTACAACAATAAAATCTCCTTACATGACATGATGATTATGTCGATGGGGGCATCCACAATGGGGTGGAACCGCATATTATCCTAATACTTGATGGGATACAAGATCGATAATCCTTTGATTGTGTAGAACTCATATTCATTTTTCTCAACCTCCCCCCCATTGACCCTCTATGTGGCCAACTTCCGTGGGTGTGTGTTAGTTATTAATAAGGCCAAATAAACCTATGTTGGTGCCTTAGAATTGTTTCTACACCTATAAAATCTCCTTACATGCCATTATTATTATGTCGATGAGGACATCCACAGTGGGGTGGCACCTACTATTAGCCTATTACTTGATTGACTACATGATCGATATTCCTTTGATTGTACAAAACTCATATGCCTTTTGTTCAACCTCCCCACCATTGACCCTCTATGTGGCCAAATTATGTATGTGTGTGTGTGTGTGTGTTATTTAGTGATAAGGTCATATGCATCTAAGTTGGCACCTTGGAATTATTTCTACAACTATAAAATATCCTTCAATTCCATGATGCTTATGCCAATTGGGGTATCCACAGTGGGGCGACACCTCCTATTATTCTATTATTTGATTGGTTGTAGGACCGATATGATGTACATGCTCATCCTCTCCCTATCCACCCTCTCTATATCCTACTTTCATGGGTATGTGTTAGTTATTCATAAGGTTAGATGCATCTATGTTGGTGCCTTGGAATTGTTTATACAACTAGACAAATATACTCCTCTTCTACAAAAAAATATATCTTGGTCTCCCATTCCCAATTGACTAAGTTATCGTACGAAACATTGTGGTTGTAGCCACTACAATGGCATTAAATCTACATTACTATTTTACAATCAACTAAAAGACCTTATGGGCATTAGTTTTACATTCAACCAGTAAATTTTGGTCTGAATAAGCATTTCAATGGGACAACTTATCATGATTGGATAAAAATTCCACCATGAAAGGGTTAAAAAAAAAATTAGAATATAAAAACTTCATTCATCATCCAAATCTTGTTACACATAAAACATGTTGATATTGAGATCTCCAGTAAAATTTCTAACAAAAAAGAAAATATGCCCATTTTCAAATAATATAAGAGCTTGTTTCATATACTTAAGAGGCCAACTAACATACCTTTGTAGAGGGATTTATGACTACAAATGGCATCTGATCATCCTCTTCCAAACATAATTAACTGTAATTCAAAATTTCACAAACCTACCCATGATAAAATAAATCAGAAAAGAGGCCTAATACCCAATGAGAACATTCAATAAATCAATATCGATTGCATGTGCAGTGAGAATAAATCTTAATCCATCAATCAATACAAAAACTACCATCAACGATGTTTTTAATCCATATGAATATGTGCACCTTTTTCATATGAAATATTGTCCCCAATTAAATTGTAATGTTGGTTGTTGTTAAAAATTCATCCAATCCATCATTAATGCAATGACAATTTCCTCCAAAAAAAAAAAAAAAAAACAAGGTCTAATTTTGGCAAGGAGATCTAATTTTCGGAGAGATGAAAAAAATACCAGTTGTAAAGTGGGTTTGGGGAAGTAATCCTCGCAAGGCCAAGAATTCCTTCTACCATGGAAAAACATACCATTCACCATATTCACTCGATCGAATGTTCACCTGCTTATATATGAAATAGCATTTGCATTGCTAACCAAAACTAAACAAAATAACACAGTAAGCAGAGATAGATGTGATATAATGCTCAACATGGGAGGGAGGAGCATGTGGGAGATGGTCTATATTTAGCGTTTTAATATCATTATATAGCTATCAATGGACTAGAAAAGGGTGAAACCACGAAACTTGAAAGTAACAATGTGGAAAATGCACAAGAACCAACAAGCATGTGTGTCTACAAGGAAAAATCACACTCTCCTCCAACTATAGAGGAACAAGCTCAAGAAACAGAGCCTTGACACTATAACTTGAACACATATAAGTGGTATTCGATATCTAAAAGAGCCAGAAAATAGAAGAATTGACCAACAAGAAACAATATCATGTCCATCATTGGTAGACCAAATAGAAGAATCACACAGAAGTCCAGTTATTATTTCAGTAACAAAAGTTGATGGGATGTGTCCAAAAAATAATGAGGCATGGAAAAAAGACCTGACAATAACAATATATGAAAACCAAAAAGAATCCAGAAGAGCTCCAAATAATAATGTGAGAACTAAGGAAGATGATCTACTTGTTAATGCAACAACAAAAGCTAAAGGTTTGGACCATGAAAGGAATATAGACAAAAATGAAAAAAGAGCACAAAGCACAAATGCTAAGCAAAAATAAACCTTTAATCCAGATTTATAAGAAGAACATGAAGATCCACATACCTGTTCAGATATCAATGTAGGAAAAAAAAATTATGATACTGTTCTAAGTCGAACAAGATACAAATACATAATATACTTGCACAAAATCAATTCCAGTCCTTAAAGATGTCCATCATGCTCTGGTATAGAGGTTGAGACAGGTTGTTGCCATATAAATTGACCCAGGTTCAAACCCTAGTGATCATCAAGCATATTCTTTGGATTGGATTCAACAAGGTTGAGGCTGTAGCAACTGTTGCTACTGCAACTACTTCTGCAACAACTATTTCTCCATTCTTCATATGAACCCAAGGAAATACTAGAGAAAAGGTAGAATTACATGGACAGATGATCTCAACCTTAGACAATGAGAATGTGTTATTAGACATGATCATCACCAAAGTTAAATGAGCCAAAAGTGTCATGTTAATAACCTCATTCACATTTTTTGAAACCCAAAATCAATGGGCAATGGACATTGGGCGAAATCATTCCTCAAGAAAATCCATGGGTGAAATCAATTTCATAAAGCCTTCAATTGAGGAGATGGAGGTGAAATTATTTCGAGGAGATCCGGGTGAAATAATTCCCAAAACCACCTGGTTTAAGAAATATGGGCGATGCAATCACAAAAAAATTACGATTCTAAAAAATGGAGGCGAATTGAAAATTGATTCATGAAATAGTGAGGAAGAACTCTCTTTCCAGTGATTTTATGACTATTTTATAGGGAACAAATTATATGCTATACATATATATTTTATTATAATATATGGGTTAAATATATATATTTTTTTAAATACTAGTTCAATGAAAATTACCCCCTTAAAAAATTTAAACCCTAAATTTTTTTCCATCCATTAAATTTCTAATGAACACATCGATCACACTGAGAAGGGGTGATCGATTTAATTAAAAAAAACAATAAATAAAAAAATAATAATAAAAAAAAATCTCTAAATAAATGGATTTGAAAAATAAATACATAAAATAATTCGATTAGTTTGTTTACATGTCTCTAAAATTGGATCTCTAGTGCTTGGTACTTAGATCCAAATTCAAATTTTATATAAATATACACCTATTTAAAGTCTCACTTAAGTGGTAATTCACTTCGATTTAAATCCCTATATAGATTTGGAAAAAAATCTTTACTTCAATTAGTCTGTTCACAAGTCTAGAAAATTATAACTCTACACGTGGAGCGACTCTTTATTTTCAAGTAACTTGAGGTCTTCCACAATTATAGAACTTCACGTGGAATGAATCTTATTTAGCTTTTCTTTATCTGAAAGTTTGCGAAAATTTCTCCGATAAAGAAAGTTTGCGAAAATTTCTCCATTCAACCCAAAAACAGCTTCTAGATAATTCGGCACTCTATACCCATTACGATTACAGCATTCGCGCAATTTTTCCTACGACTACGAAAATCTCAATACAGAGCTGGAATTTTTAAGGAAGAATATTATTTCACATTCTAATTTTCTTCTATATTATTTGTTTAACAATAAGTTTTCAAACCATTATAATAATATTTAAATAAAAATGTTATTAAATAGTTTAAATTAAAATGATAAAGATAACAACCTTCCTTCTAACCACCTAAACTAAATTCAATTTTCATCAAAATTATCATTATATTTAAATATTTAAAATTAATTAAAATTTATACAACATCAACCATAATAAAATTTGTGATTATGTTTAAAAGAAAAGTCATTCTCCAACACGGTCCTCATGCCATTGACGACTATTCTCAAAATATCACCACACACGCGGACTACGACTGCAATTTCATTACAGAACGAGAGAGTTTAATAACAGAGCATAGCATCTCTCTACCAAGGGTTACTCACAACCTGGGGGCCAATAAAATCTACAGGAATGAATTTTATTAATTTTAAATTTTAAAAATATTGTACTGCATGTTTTAAATTGTGGAATAATTATAAGATTTTTTTAAATGAATTGATAGATTTAAAAACGGCGGATTTACCAATAAAAGTTGCAAAATTTAAATCAGAATTTAATAATAATAACTAAACACCACATTAACTAATTAAAACAATTACAAGAATCTAATATAAAGTACAGTTATTCATATCAATATCAAATGCTCAAAGGCATCCTCACCAAGTTTTATATGCACTGCAACATCTCTAACACTTGTCTCATGGACGGCCGCCGATTTGGCAAGTTGCTCGTACACAGCAAACCAACTCTCAACATACTCAGCATTTTCTCCCTACAACGACCACTGCTACCTTCAGCTTCAGCTTGTAGAGTCCGCCAGTCCAATATTCCCAGCTCCTCCTGCTGCAGCGCTACTCCCCGCTCATCCGGCTCGCAGTGCATTAGTTTGCTGCGGATCCATCCCACGATGTTAAGGCTTTCCCCATATTCCATTTCGCCCGTAGCTCTCTTTCCACTTACAAGCTCCAGCAGCACCACCCCGAAGCTGTATACATCGCTCTTCTCGTTCACCTTCATACCCATGCAGTACTCTGCACATCAATACCAATACCTTTATTAGTTACACTTCTCTTAGAAAAACATACAGAATTGAATTGAATTGAATTTTTAGGATTTTGGGCATACAATGCTTCACCTGGGGCAGTGTAGCCATGAGAACCCGTGAAACCAGAAATTGTCAAACCATCCCCTTCAGACTGCAACGGATGACGAAATAATATTTTTTTGGCCACACCAAAATCAGCAATCTTGGCTTCAAACTCTTGGTCCAGCAATATATTACTAGATTTCACATCTCTATGCAATATTGGAGGCCTACAATCATTATGTAAATAGAAGAGCCCACGAGCTACACCAACTGCAATCTTTTGCCGGACTGGCCACTCCAATATCGCCATTGATTCTGACCCATGAAGGCACTCAAACAGGCTTCCATTTTGCATGTAATCTAATACCAATAAATCGGCTTCCATTTTGCATGTAATCTAATACCAATAAATCGAAATCCGAGTCTACACTTGAGATGCAACATAGGAGCTTTAAGATGTTTGCAAGTCTGATCAACCCCAGGGTCTCAACCTCTGCTTCAAATTCATTTTTTCTTCTTCAAAATCTTCTTCACAGCCACCTCCAGCCCGTTCCGGAGAGTGACCTTGTACACTTTTCCAGCTCCACCGGATCCAATCACGTTCTCCTCTGTCAAGTGCCGGAGGATGTATGACTCGTCCAGTTCCAGGGCTGAGTGAAAATATCTGACTTCCCATGTCAATGTTGACTTTATTGGTTTCCCCACAAACAAATTTCTCAATCTGCTATTTGTATTGAAACAACCAGCACAAATCAAACACGAAAATAATATAACTGCCATTGCTAACACGACAATTGGGATTAAAATTATGACTAAATAATGATGTAATAATGCATGTCCTTTGGTTGAAGAACATGATCGGACCCTAAGCTTGAAAGCTGAATCACCACAGAGATTGGGATTGCCAATAAAACTATCTTTAAAAGCCGAAACCTGGAAAGTGTAAGGAATTGAGCCAGACAAGTGGTTGCCGGATACGTTGAAAATGGCCAACATAAGATTCCCCAATTCAGCAGGAATTCCCCCCTCAAGTAGATTGTTTGACAGGTCTAGAGAGTTCAAAATTGACATGGAGCCTAACCATGGAGGGATTTCTCCTGTTAACTGGTTGTTGGCAAGATTCAGCTCAGAGAGAATTGTTAACGACATTATCCCTTTTGGAATTACCCCAGACAATAAATTGTGATCAAGCTGGAGGCTATTGATTGAACGCAGGCCCGCAAGCTCATCAGGAAGAGGTCCCCACAGTCGGTTATTGCTTGCACTAAAGTTGACAAGATTCCTCAGCTGTCCGATCTGTGGAGGAATGATTCCACTGAACTGATTGTTGGCGATCTGTAACCATTGCAGATCCTTTGCTCCGCCAATCTCTCTGGGAATGCGGCCTTCAAACATATTATTATAGAGCTTCAATTGTATAAGCTTATCAGAGCTCCATAATACCAGAGGAACCTCACCACTTAGCTGGTTTTTATAGAGCTGTGCGTATAGCAGACTGTTGCAAGAGTCTAAGGGCTGTAAGGTCCCATTGAAATTGTTTGAAAATATAACCAACACATAAAGATTTCTGCTCTCGCATAGATTTCTAGGCAGAGGGCCACTGAAATTGTTTTCTGAAACATCAACAATCCAAAGATCAGAATGTGTACCCAAATTCTGTGGTAGCCGCCCAGTGAGCTTGTTACTGCAGAGATTCAAGGTTGTCAGGTTAACAAGCATTCCTACTGTGTAGGGACAGACCCCGTGAGGTTGTTCTCCCACAAATCCAAGATTTCCAAATGGGCCAGATTTGCAATTGTTTCAGGAATAGTTCCATTCTGCTGATTTGTTGAAAAGTCCAAAGATCGTATGCTCCTCAGCTCATCAATATTATGCGAGATTTGTCCAGACAGCTGGTTTCCCCATAGATATAGGTCTGTCATCTTGGACAACCTCATCAAACTGGTGGGAATGTTGTCCGAGAGATGATTCTTAGAGAGATCCAAGCTCTCCAGCTCCGTCAAATTGCAGAGAAAAGCAGGAATTGATCCACTCAGTAGATTATTTCCGAGCCACAGGTCTGTCATCTTGGACAACCTCCTCAAACTGGCGGGAATGTTGCACGAGAGATGATTCTCAGAGAGATCCAAGCTCTCTAGCGCCGTCAAATTGCCGAGAAACGCAGGAATTGATCCATTCAGCAGATTATTTTCGAGCCACAGTGGCTTCAGGTTCGGTAACATGCCGAAGCTTGGAGGAATATCTCCAGAAAAGTTATTAGACCCCAAGTTCAAATGACTCAACTCACCCAGTTCAGGGATATTATGCGGCAAGCTTCCGACGAAGAGATTGTTTGACAAATCCAGCGTGTGCAAATGCTTGCAAGCCAACAATCCATCGGGAAATGGACCTTGGAAATCGTTCGATTGCAGGATCAGTTCTGTCAGATTTTGAAGGCCACATACAGTAGGAGTCAGCCTTCCTGCAATGGAAGTGTTAGAGAGATTAACTTTAGTAACCACATTGAATCCAATATTACAAAATACTCCATTCCAACCACACGGGTTTTCATCAGACGAATTCCAGTTGTTCAAAACATTATGTTTGTCAATCCAATCCATCTCTTTTATGTGTCAGAGATTTCCAACCACACGGGTTTTCATCAGACGAATTCCAGTTGTTCAAAACATTATGTTTGTCAATCCAATCCATCTCTTTTATGTGTCAGAGATGGCATTGCATGGAAGAAGTAGCAAGAGACTGAGGAAGAGGAAGAGTAGAGTTCTAAGCAATTTAGATTCGGAAGATCCGATCCGGCATAAGCGAGCCATGGTTGCTTGGTATTTCGGTTTGGCTTGGCTTCCCTTACATGTATATCAACACACTTTGAGATGTGTTTGGTGAAGACTAAGACTGAAAGGCAGTTCTTATCTCAATTGCATTATTGAATGGACATTAAGAAAAGTCACTAAGTGAGTAGTTGATTTTGTTCTTACCTTCCTAGCTCCCTCCATCTATCTCTATCTTTACCTTCTCATAACCCAAGCTATCGCTCGTAAATACCGCCTAGCTCTCTCTCTATCTTCAGCATGGAGGGGAGGGAGGTGTCCCAGCCCTATCACCGCTGTATCCTTGTCAGTTTCAACCCTTTGAGGAACGACCCCGCCTAGTCAATGCTTGCTTTCGAAGAATGATCGCCCCGCAGCCCATGTTTCCCACAGCCACACAGCCCCATGTGTCCCATAGCCCGGTGGCATAGGGGAGGGGGTGTTCTGTTCCATCTCTCTCTATATTTGACCTTCTTTCCACCCTCTCTTTTCCTATATTTGAATGTATTATGAAAAGTCACAGTAATTAAATTTAATTGTATTTTTTAATGTATAAATGAATTAGAGAAAAGTTATATTAACTAAATCTAATTATATTTTTAAATACATAAATAAATTTAAAATGTTGAAAAATTCCTAAAACATTTAATTTACACAAATTTAATCACTAAAATATATAAATTTAACAATTTTTACTAAATTATTAATAAAATTAAAATATATAAAAAAACAACCTCTATGCTACAGCCATAATAAGTTACAATGGACAGCTAAGTTTGGGTAGAGTGAAATTCTCTGCAAAACACGTTGCAATGGACAAATTACAGAACAAAATTGACGAAAATTAGAGGTATATGGCTGATGCTAATATTGACACGGTACAAGAAACAACACCATCATTAATCATAAGGGCACGGACAAGGTATCACAGACAATAAGGACACAGTATAAGAAGACAATGGAATGGAGTGGGTTAAATATGGAGTAATTTTTTTGATGGTTTTATTTTAAATTTTTGGTTAATCCAGAATCTTGATCGATTTTTTGAGTATTTGGGTTGGTTTAAAATGGAGCAAAACTTCTAAGCTAAAATTATAAAATGTATGGAACTTTGATCCATACAAAACTTAGACTACCCTGTAAAATAACAAAATTCAATCATCTAACAGAATTCAGATCTATTTTTTTTGTCTGAAAAGAAGAAGGTCTGTTTTTTCCCAAGTTAACTCATTGACATTGTTTTTATGTGAACCGTCATGAAATTGTTTTTATGTGAACTGTCTTGGCTTTTATGTGATTATTGACTATGTGGTTAAAAAGATATGGACTAACCTCAAACTAAAATATGTTATATTTTGTTTTTTCTATATGTTATATATATATATATTTTTTTTAGTTTGTATAATTTTATCATATTATGATTTAAGATTTTTTCAGATATATCTAGAATATTAAAAATTTATTTAGAATATTAAAAATGTAATATTTTAAATATAATTAAAAAAAATGTATAAGTTGTAAAATTTTAATAAGATTTTAAAAAAATGTATTAATCTATAAAAAAAAATATATGTAATTTTAATTAAATAATATTGTATAAAAATATATATTGATTTGTTATGTTTAGCTAGTCAATGTAAAAGTATGAATATGTGGTTTTAAATATGTTAATTAAATAATATTGTATAAAATTATATATTAATTTGTTATAGTCAATGTAAAAGTATGAATATGTAGTTTTAAATGTGTTAAAATTGAAAATATAGATTTTCAACATACTATCAAACTTATTTGGACTAACATTTAGTATGAAAGAAATTATTGTTTGATTGGAATAATTAAATATTCAAGATTTAATACACAATTTTCATTGTACATTAACTTTTAATCCATCATTTACAAGTCAATATTATATTTGCAAGTTTTCAACTTATTTATTCAATCTTATAGCTATTGTGTATGAAAACACTTATATTATTCACAACTTTGATTTTTTTATTTTCAATTTATTTGTTTTAATTATAAATATAACTTTTAATTTAGCATTTACAAATTTCAATATGAATGTACTTCTTCCAATCAACATGAATATATATGAGACATTTAAATTATTCACTAACTTTGAAATATCCTTTTAATTGTTTGAATTACATGTTATCTTTTATTTTAATTTATTAGTTATAAGGCTTTAATTTATTTATTCAAATCAACATCTAATGTGTATGGAGGCATTTAAATTATCCATTAAGTATGAATTCTTAGGTGTTTTTCCATGTTTTCAATTTTCTTATTTATTTATTTATTTTTTAACTAAAACGGGTATGAATTTTTATTAATAGGGAACTCCACCCGGCTGCAGCCTTACAACCTTCCGAACATGACTTCTACCTTTTTCTATTACAAGTTGTTGTCCTTTTCACGGGATACAAATTTTTACTAGATCTCCATCATTTATGCTGAGGTCTCCTTGGGCCAAGAGACAACCTTTGTTGGCAAGTTTGTCTGCTTCTTTGTTTGATTCTCTAAGAATATGATAGCATTTGAAGGAGATGAATTCTTGTAGAGTGTATCCCAGCCTTTGCAGATTCTTGTTTAGGCCCGCGTCATTAAATTGACTTTTCGAATGTCTCATTTTGATCAGGATTTCAGAATCACCAAATGCTTGCAGCTCCCGATGTCCTCTTTCTTTGGCTATTTGGTAGACTTTTATCAAACTCAGGATTTCTGCTTGATTGTTGGTTCGTTGTCTTAGTCCCCAGTTGAAAGTTTCTTGTATTCTCCCGTCAGTGGAGTATATAAGCCCTCCATCTCCTGCTATCCCAGGGTTTCCTTTGGAGGCGCCATCGAAGAAAGCTGTAGTTATTCCTTGCTTCCTCCACCAACTCTGAAATATTTCATCCTTGTCTCTTAGCCTCCACTCATTATTGAGATGGGATTTTTCAATGCTGTGGATCCATTGGGTAAACACAAAGGTACCGAACCAATTCTTTTCCTCCTGCTGCAACGAAGAATCAACTTTGAGGTTTTGAGAATTCAAAGTTTCTAGGAGAAGGACTTTTGCTTTTGCTGCTACCATGTTTGGGGTCCAGGCTGTATTGTTGAATGTTTGCTCGTTTCTGGCAAGCCAAAGCTTCCAACACACAAATTTGGGGATGGTGATCCAGACTCTGGCCCATAAAGAGTTCCGTGAGAGCGATGGGTAACGGTCCTTCCATGTAGTGAATAGTTCTACTATTGTAGTTTTAGAGGAGGCAACAACCTTGAGACCATGGAGTATGAGATTCCAGACTTTATTTGCAAAAAGACAGTCTACAAACAGGTGATCCATGGTTTCCATGGCTTCTTTACATAATGAACATCTGTGCGGACCAACGATATTCCTTTTCATTAAGTTTTCGTTAGTCATGATCTTTTTATGCATTAATGTCCAGAAGAAGAAATTTACTTTGGGTAGCGCCATTGTATCCCATACCTCCATCCAAAATCTTGCAGGGAGGGTTCCGTCTCTCAATGGTTGTAGTAGTTCATAGCCTTTGGATGAGTAGTACGATCCTGAAGGTCCCCGGCCCCATTTATCGACTTATGTCTTGTGCACCGGAGCTGCATCATGTAACTCTTCTTTAAGCATTGTTGTTTGTTGGAGGAGGTGATCTGGGACATTGCCGAAATTCCACTCTGTTCAAAAGCCATTATCATCCCATTTTGATATGTCATAAATGCTCTTTTGTCCACTGTATTCTAGAAATTCGTGGATTTCAGCTAGGCTAGTGTTTGAAGCTAAGGGCGGATGCCCCATTATCCGGTTTGTCCACAGATTTACCCACTTGTCATTTCCTGGGATGTAGTATAGATTTAGCATGAAGAATCAAGTTCCTTTGAAACAGAGTTTCCATAGCAACGTGCTCTTCCTGCTGTTGGTGTTCTGCAAGTTTATGAGTTTTGCATTCGGTATATATTTTGGCTTCAACCTTTTGCTGACGGGATGATGGGGGTCGCTATAAAGCTTCCACAATATTTTACAGCCCAATGCTGTGTTGACGAGATCTAGATATCGTATTTGAAGGCCGCCTTCTCTCAAGGTTCACTTTGCTATCTCCCATTTGATTAGATGAAATTTGTGCCGATTCCCTTTCCCACCATGCCACAAAAAGTCTCTCATAAGTTTGTTGATTTGCCCTGAAATCGACTTTGGTGCCATGAGGTAGGACGCTTGGTAGATTGGCAATGATGAAAGAACAATTTTTATCAGGATTAATTTGCCTCTGTGAGTTAGCCATTGACCTCCCCATGCAACTATTTTGCCTTTGATTTTTGTTATCACTACTTCCCATAGTTTGACTTTGTTTGTGCCCAGTGTTAATGGCAGCCCGAGGTAATTAATCTTATCTCATTTTGAATGTTTAATGAACCCCAGACTGCATGCTATTTTTTGTGTTTCATCCTCTTCTGCATTCCAACTGTAGACAACGCTTTTCCTTTTGCTTATCAGTGCTCCAGAAGCTTTGCAATATGCTTGAAGAGTGTCCTTAAATGCAGAGGCTACTCTGTTTGAAGCTCCTCCCATCATAAGGGAATCATCCGCGAACAGGGTGTGATTTAATGGTTTTAGTTCCTTCGTTATTCTCAATCATGGGGCAGCTCCTGCTATCCTGTCCTGCTCCATCTTTCTGCTGAGCATATCTGCCATTAAAATGTATAGAAAAGGAGAGAGGGGGCATCCTTGCCTCAGCCCCCTCAAGGTTTTGAAAAATTTAGCTGGCCTCCCATTTACCAAAGGGGCAATCCAAGGGCTGTTGGTGTAGGATTTAATCAAATTTACAAACTCTTGCTCAAATCCGAAGGAGAGGAGAACTTGATATAGGAAGGACAACTTTACTCTGTCGAAGGCGTTGGCCATGTCCAGCTTGATCAACATGCCTTTCTTTTTTCTGAGGTTACTGGAATGCATGGCTTCCTGAACTTGAATTACATTGTTCAAGATGTGTCTCCCTTTGACGAAGCCTCCTTGCGAGTCTGAGATGTGTTTGCCCAACAAAGGCTTAATTCTATTTGCCAAGAGTTTTGCAATTATCTTGTAAGAGGCGTTGCATAAAGAGATTGGCCTGAACCTATCAAAGGAGATAGGATTTGTTTCTTTTGAGATTAATGCAAGGAAAATTGAGTTGGTGCTGCCACCCAATTTTGCTTTCTGTAGGAATCCTTTTATCATTCTGATAAGATCTGGTTTAATTATATTCCAGCATATCCTGTAAAAATGAATGGTAAACCCATCTGGCCCTGGGGCTTTGTCAGGGTCCATGGACCAGATGATTTTGCTGATTTCTTCTTCATTGGTTGGCTTCAATAATGTTGTGTTGTCTTCTTTAGTGACCAGAGCCGGAATGTTCTTGAGGAGTTCTTTATTGCCTTCTTCACTGTCATCGTTCTCTTTGCTGTAAAGTTGGTGGAAATGTGAAATAGCAACAACTTTTATTTGATCAATTCCTGTGCAGAGCCTCCCATCGTTGGTTGTGATCTCTATGATATGGTTCCTGGAGAGACGATCTCTACACTGTCGATGGAAGTAGGTTGTATTTCTATCTCCAGCTTCTAGCCAAAGACTGCGGGACTTTAATCTCCAATATTCTTCTTCATTTCTGAAGTAGCGATAAGTTTTACATTGGGCTACTTGCTCCTTTTCCAATTCTGTTTTAGTAACATCTATTGTTTCCATTTCACTCTACATCTTTTCCAGTTGCTACACTAACTCCTTTCTTTGATTGTTGGGAGTGCTTGTTGGGAGTTTGCTCCATTCCTTGAGGGCCTTTTTTGTTATTTTTAATTTTTGTTCCCATACATAGTTGGGAGAGCCAGTGACTGAGGTGGACCATGCCAGTCGGACCGTCTCTACAAAACCACTCTTTCCTTTCCACAGTGGATTGGATCTAAATGTGATTGGACCTAATTTATCTTCCTCCTCTAGCAATAGCAGGATGGGTTTGTGGTCCGAGGTAAGCTTTGGAAGTATGGCTGAGGAGATAAGCTTCCTTTCCGACAACATAGTGCTTTGGACCAAGAATCTATCCAATCTGGCGGATATGTGGTCCTCCCCTGTCCTATTATTGGTCCAGGTGTAGAGCCCTTTTCTTGGTTTAAAGTCCAATAGGTCCCATTGTTGTATCATGTCTTCTACTACATGGATCATTTGATCCTTGCTGTTCCTGCCTCCCCTCTTTTCTTTTTCATTCATCACTAGGTTAAGATCTCCAACAATGATTATATTATTTGGGGAGTTTAGTTCTAGAAACTCAATTAAAGTTTTCCAACAATCTTTCTTTTCAGAATACACTATCGGTACATATAAGTTGAATAATGCGATGGTTAACTTACTTGTTATGTGCTTCAACTCTGTGTAACTCCAGTGTTGAGTGTTGTAGGAGTTGACAAGCCTGAACTGATCTTCCTTCCACAAGGTTGCTATTCCTTCGGAGGAGCCCCTTGCGCTTATTGCTTTTCCTGTGTTCTTCTGCCATTTATTTTTGCTGATTTCTAGAAGGGCTTCCCCTTCAATTTTTGTCTCTTGGAGCATGAGGATGTCTGTTGGTTCCGCTTTCATTAGATCCTTGACCGCTTCAATTTTCAACAAATTCCCCAGACCTATGTAGTTCCAAGAGACGATTCTCATTACTTACTGTTGGGGGTAGTTGGGCCTCCTCCTTTTGGGGGCCTTGACCTTGTGTTTCTGCCGATTGTCATTTCTATAGTGGGTTGACTTCCTTGGGTCTTTTGTCTTTCTGCTTCTTCCTCCCTTGCTTCTCTGTGGGACTTTCTTTCTGCTCTTTTGGCTGGCCTTTCTAGGATCTCATCCTCCGAGGAGCTTGGTGATTCCGATGCTTTCTTTCTAGCTATGTCGGCGTATGAGGGAGAGGGGGCTACTTCTAGGGTTCCGACCCTTTGCCCTTGTTCCTCTATGCCTTTCCCGCTCGGGGGGAGGGGGATTTAATTGTTCACTGTTGTCCATATTTACTTCTGATTCTTCTATGGCCTTGCTGGACTCTGCACTTTGAGATCTTGATTTCAGCATGGGGTTGGAGGTCCTGTCTTTTTGTTCTTGACCTGATTGCTCGAGGTTGCTTTCCTTTGTTATTCCTTTGCTTCTAGATTTTGTTGTCCCTGTTTTTTGCACTGTGATCCATTGGTATGCTTTCACCGTCTCACTCTCTTCTGTGTTATTTTTTTTGCAGTGTCTTGCGAAGTGGCCGTAGCCATGGCAGTGCCGGCATTTGAAAGACAACTGTTCATAATGTAGCTCTTGTATATGCGTCCAATCTGCAGCAGTTAATTTGATTGCCTCTAGTAATCCTACTTCCAGATCAACCTCCACACAGATCCGTGCGCATGAGTACTGATCTTTTCGCACTGCTTGATCTATATACCTTCCAAGCGTGTTGCCGATAGCTTGCAATGATTTTTGATTCCAGCAATGTAAAGGGAGATGAGGTAGGCGGACCCAAACTGGGACGGCGGATGGCACATCCTGGGCTGGATCGAAATCCGGGGTCCATTTGTTCAGATATAAACCCTGTGGCCCCATGAAGTATGGATCGTTTCTGAATATAAGGTTTTTGTCCTCGGAGCTTTCAAACACGAATACAAAAAACCCTTTCCCTACAAAGTGACTCTTGATTCCTTCTAAGATGAGCAGCCTCCAGTTCCTCTGCACCCAAGCTTCAACGGATTTGGGAGAGGGCCAGAGCCCGGTAAACTGCCCGATGAGTCCTCTGTCTGCGAGATTGACTGCCGATCTGAATGTTTCTTCTATTGGCAATTCTACGCTTGGGATGCACTCCAGTTTCTTTACAAATTTCTGCTGTATTGCGGACAGCGGTCTTTTGGAGGCTCCAGCTACAAGCTTCCTGAAAGCTTCAAGTTCTGGCAATAGGGGTGGGGGAGCTGCACCCCCGCCAGCATCCATGGATGAAGAAACGCCTGTCTCGCTGTGCTGTGTTCCTCACGCGCAAGGACGCGCTCCACGAATCGTCAAAGTTTCAAGCCTCATTCGCCATTCCTTTCCCCATCGTTGGAGTTTTCTTGTAGCACGTTGTTAATCGTCCGATCTGTAGCAACTAATCCGACGGTGTATGTTCTTTTACGGGGTCTGCAGGTTTGTTGGGGAAGAAGCGAAGGGCTGCTATGATATGGGATCTTAGTCGTTAGATCAACCCACATCTATTGGTCTCGAATTTTTCGGGAGTCACTTATCATTTGATCCTTCCTCGTGGCCCCCATTCCATTGGGGTCTTCCATCATGCAACAAAGTTGTTCGACCCACGTTTAAATGCACTATATGATGATTTAACCATCGTTTAATTGTGGGGTACAATAATTTTTTTAATGGATCTTTGGTTTAATGAGAGATGGTGGGCTTAAAATGGACAATCTTATTTCAATTACAGATTCCGTGCATCATGCATTGAATGGACATTAAGAAAAGCAGTTCTTATTTACTTACATTGAGAAAAGTCAAAGAATAAAGAGAGGAATAATGAAAATAAAAGAATAAAGAGAGGGATAATGAGAACAAACAAGGGGAAAAACGAAGTTAGACCACAAAAGGAAAGAACAAATGGAAGTGGAGAAAGAGGAAGAAGAAGAGGAGTAGATGAAAAGATGGAAAATCCAATTGCACAGATTTGGAGAGAAGAGAGAGAGAGTAGAAGAGAGAGTAGGCTGGCTTCCCTTACATATATATCAACACACTTTGAGATGTGTTTGGCGAAGACTGAGAGTGAAAGGCAGTTCTTATTTCAATTACAGATTCCCTGCATCATGCATTGAATGGACACCAAGAAAAACAGTTCTTATTTACTTACATTGAGAAAAGTCAAAGAATAAAACAATAAAGAGAGGAATAATGAGAATAAAAGAATAATGAGAACAAACAAGGGGAAAAACAAAGTTAGACCAAAAAGGAAAGAACAAATGGAAGTGGAGAAAGAGGAAGAAGAAGAGCAGACGAAAAGATGGAAAATCCCATTGTGTAGATTTGGAGAGAAGAGAGAGAGTAGAGCCTTGGTGAAGAAGACTTGATTCTAGAAACTTTTTCTAGGTAGAATTGAGAAAAGAGGAGAAAAGAGAATGTGATAATAGAGGAAGAAAAACATGAGATAAATTATAGGGAAGAGTTGAAGAAAGATCAGCTGTAGGAAGAAGAAGGTTGAACATTAGAAAGGTAAAAAAATATATAATATAGTTTTGTTTAATTTTCTTGAAAATTATAAACCCAACTAAGATTGAGACCAAGAGGCTTGTAAATGTTGAAAATAGGTAAGCCCATTGAGAAATTAAAATGTAGATTATATAAATTCCTTAATTTTAAAAGAAAAAGCTAGTTGTGCTTAATTGAGGAATCCTTTTTGTTTATGTTTTTGATGTTTTAATTGTTGTATGTTTCATTGATTACATATCACAACTATTGTCTCTAATGGTTTGAGAGCTTGTTGAGCTCATGGTTGTGTTGATGGTAAAAA
>SNQJ01S0013949.1:227338-244778 GCA_010110895.2 Picea sitchensis
AAACTATCTTTAAAAGCCGAAACCTGGAAAGTGTAAGGAATTGAGCCAGACAAGTGGTTGCCGGATACGTTGAAAATGGCCAACATAAGATTCCCCAATTCAGCAGGAATTCCCCCCTCAAGTAGATTGTTTGACAGGTCTAGAGAGTTCAAAATTGACATGGAGCCTAACCATGCAAGGCTTTCTCCTGTTAACTGGTTGTTGGCGAGATTCAGCTGAGAGAGCAATGTCAACGACATTATTCCTTTTGGAATTACCCCATAGAATAAATTGTGATCAAGCCGGAGGCTATTGATTGAACGTAGGCCTGCAAGCTCATCAGGAAGAGGTCCCCACAGTCGGTTATTGCTTGCAGTAAAGTTGACAGGATTCCTCAGCTGTCCGATCTATGGAGGAATGATTCTACTGAACTGATCTGTGGAGGAATGTGGCCTTCAAACATATTATTATAGAGCTTCAATTGTATAAGCTTTTTAGAGCTCCATAATACCAGAGGAACCTCACCACTTAGCTGGTTTTTATAGAGCTGTGCGTATAGCAGACTGTTGCAAGAGTCTGATGGTTGTAAGGTCCCATTGAAATTGTTTGAAAATATAACCAACGCTTAAAGATTTCTCCTCTCGCATAGATTTCTAGGCAGAGGGCCACTGAAATTGTTTTCTGAAACATCAACAAGCAAAAGATCAGAATGTGTACCCAAATTCTGTGGTAGCCACTCAGTAAGCTTGTTACTGCAGAGATTCATGGTTGTCAGGTTAACAAGCATTCCTAACTGTGTAGGGACAGACCCGGTGAGGTTGTTCTCCCACAAATCCAAGGTTTCCAAATGTGTCAGATTTGCATTTGTTTCAGGAATAGTTCCATTCAGCTGATCAGTTGAAAAGTCAAAAGATGGTATGCTCCTCAGCTCGTCAATATTATGCGGGATTTGTCCAGACAGCTGGTTTTCCCATAGATATAGCTCTGTCATCTTGGATAACCTCATCAAACTGGTGGGAATGTTGCCCAAGAGATGATTCTTAGAGAGATCCAAGCTCTCCAGCTCCGTCAAATTGCCGAGAAAAGCAGGAATTGATCCACTCAGTAGATTATTTCCGAGCCACAGGTTTGTCATCTTGGACAACCTCATCAACCTGGCGGGAATGTTGCACGAGAGATGATTCTCAGAGAGATCCAAGCTCTCTAGCTCCGTCAAATTGCCGAGAAATGCAGGAATTGATCCATTCAGCAGATTATTTTCGAGCCACAGTGTCTCCAGGTTCAGTAACATGCCGAAGCTTGGAGGAATATCTCCAGAAAAGTTGTTAGAACCCAAGTTCAAATGACTCAACTCACCCAGTTCAGGGATGTTATGCGGCAAGCTTCGGACGAACAGATTCTCTGACAAATCCAGCGTGTGCAAATGCTTGCAAGCCAACAATCCATCGGGAAATGGACCTTGGAAATCGTTCGATTGCAGGATCAGTTCTTCAGATTTTGAAGGCCACATATAGTAGGAGTCGGCCTTCCTGCAATGGAAGTGTTAGAGAGATTAACTTTAGTAACCACATTGAATCCAATATTACAAAATACTCCATCCCAACCACACGGGTTTTGATCAGACGAATTCCAGTTGTTCAAAACATTATGTTTGTCAATCCAATCCATCTCTTTTATGTGCAAGAGGATTTTCCCGTCGTCAGAGATGGCATTGCATGGAAGAAGATGTAGCAAGAGACTGAGGAAGAGGAAGAGTAGATTTCTAAGCAATTTAGATTCATAAGATCCGATCCGGCATATGCGAGCCATGGTTGCTTGGTATTTCGGTTTGGGTTGGCTTCCCTTACATGTATATCAACACACTTTGAGATGTGCTTGGTGAAGACTAAGAGTGAAAGGCAGTTCTTATCTCAATTGCAGATTGTGCATCATGCATTGGATGGACATTAAGAAAAGTGATTAAGTCAGTTGTTCATTTTGTAGATGTTATATTTGTAGATGTTATATTTGTTAGATGGATGGAATTTGCAGTTGAGTTAAGTTTTGGTTGAAATTTATAAAATAGGGGTATTGTTTAAATTTTTTATGTTTTAGTTATTTTGATAGAAATCTGATGAATAAATTTGATTTTTTTTAGTATTTAAATTATATTTTTAAATATATAAATAAATTTTGAATGTTAAAAAAAACCCTAAAACACTTAATTTATACACATTTAACTACTAAAATTTACAAATCTATCACTTTTTACCAAATTATTAACAAAATTCAAATATATATAAAAAGGGAAAACCTCCGTAATAAGTTACAATGGACAGCTAAGTTAGGGTAGACTGAAATTCTCTGCAAAATAGGTTGCAATGGACAAATTACGAAACAAAATAAATTCAGGAAAATTAGAGGTATGTGGCTGATGCGAACATTACTGTCAGACAAAAACAACACGGTATCACAAGGACACGGTATAAGAAACAACACCATCATAAGGGCATAAGGGCACGGATACGGTATAACAAAACAATAAGGACACAGTATAAGAAGGCAATGGAATGGAGTGGGTTAAATTGGGAGTAATTTTTTTTTTCAGTTATTTTTTTTAGGTTTTTAGACTGTTTCATTTAAAATTTTTGGTATAGATAGAATTTGATCGATTTTTTGAGCATCTGGAACTTTGATCCATACTAAACTTAGATTACCGCAGGATTAGAAATTAACCTACTCCCAATGGAATTAGAGGTGGAGTTATCCAAAATATGTTGTATTTTCGTTTTTCTATATGTTATATTTTGTTTTTTCTATATATGATGATGATGGTGATTATTAACGTCCCGAATTGGTCTATTGGACTTTAAGAGGGTAAGTGATTACTTGTGATTCTTTAGATATTTGTTTTTGTGCTCGAAAAACATTAATAGAAGATTTCCAAGATCACCATACTTTTGTTGAGTTAAGATGTTACGAAGACTAGTAGTGTGATAAATATTTTGAAAATGAGATCTAATATGGGTATAGGCTAGACAATCTAAGAGAAAGTGTTTTTCATCTTCAATCTTCTTAGTGTCACAAAGGTGACACACTCTTTCATCCCATGGTGTTTTAGGAATTGATGCCCAGATTCACTATGGAGCTCGTGAGAATTTGTTCTTATCTTAACAATGCTTATTTTTTTATTTACACTTGGCAAAACATATAGATAATTTTGATCTTCTAGATTAGGGTTGATTACATTTTTATAATGCCTTAATTTTATTTTTTCCTCTAACTCTTTATCACACCACATTTTCTCTTTAAATTTTGATTAGACTTTTTTTTAATAGTATCTTTTTTCTACAAAATGGTTTCTTCCATGATTCCCCAATAATTTAGCCAAATTCACTATGGACCTTGTGAGAATTTGTTCTTATCTTAACAATGCTTATTTTTTTATTTACACTTGGAAAAATATATAGATAATTTTGATCTTCTAGATTAGGGTTGATTACATCTTTATAATACCTTAATTTTCTTTTTTCCTCTAACTCTTTATCACACCACATTTTCTCTTTAAATTTTGATTTGAGTTTTTTTTAATAGTATTTTTTTTCTGCAAAATGGTTTCTTCCATGATTCCCCAATAGTTTAGCCAAGACCGAGCATCTTTATGCCATCCTCGCTTGAGTCGATGGTGGTTATGACTTGATTTTGAAGCAATTTTAGATAGCCTATTGTCTTCCATGTTGTTTAACTTGTTCTTATACATTAGGTATCTAGTCATAACCATGCTCTCAATGGGGGAAAGGCTTGTTTCTAAGTGGAGGATGGGATAAGGCATATTTCCTTTAATTTTGAGATAAAATTATTTTGTATTTTCTCTATCTTTCTCTAGGATTCACGAGAGATACTACAGCCCCAGACTTCACATCCGTAAAGAATAACATGTGTAACAAGAGTCTCAAAGAGGAGCTTCTTCTTATCCCAAATCCAAAGATCAACTAATTTACAATTGTTTTCAAGCCCATAATAAGCTTTTCATCCCCCAACAATCCTTTTCTCAATGCTATAATTCCAATTGAGCTTGTGGTGAATATCAATTCCAAGATATTTGTATGAATTCACTTCCTCCAAATTGTTGTTGTCGTATACAAAGGTATCATAATAGATCTTATTGGATTTAATAACCATGACCTTAGTCTTATCAGTATTAACAGTCATACCCATATTGGAGCAAAAATCCCTGAGGATTCTTAGTTGGTTTTCAAGATCATGGGGACTCCTTGCCATAAGAACAATATCATCAGCATAAATAAGAGGATTGATGACTATACCAGTGAGAGTAGGGCCAACACAACCTGCTTTTTCCAAACATTCTTCTAACTTGTCAATATATATGCAAAAAAGGGTAGGGGATAAGGTACAACCTTGTTTGACTCTGATATTGCAGTTAATCTCTTTTGACCAGCCCTAAGTGTTTTTAAACTTAGCAATAACATTCTAATACATCCTTATTGCAACAACCCTCAACTCGAGAGGCCCTTTTATCTCTTCCAACCTATTCCAAAGTTTTTTTGTAGGAACCATGTCAAAAGCTTTTCCAAAGTCAAAAAAACAACAAAAAAGATTGGTTTTAGTATTGCGGAACTCCTCTGCAATGATCCTAAAGGTAACAAGATGGTCCACAGTTGAATGATATTTCCTAAACCTGGCTTGGCCTTTAGCTCTTTCACCGTGACTTTCTAGCCAAAGGCTAATCTTCTTTTCCAAAATAATTCCATAAAGCTTGGCTAAAATTGGGGGCTAATCATAATGGTCCTATAATTAGAGGGAATGTTTCTATCCCCATTTTTAAAAATAGGAACAATGAGGCTTTGCGTCCAGGGTTTAGGGAAGCCCAACTTGACTGCTAAATTGAAGAGCTTGTATATATGAGGGATAAGGATTGGCCCTCCGATTTTAAAAATTTCAGCTTGGTAGCCTTCAATATCCTTAGCTTTCCCATTTGTGAGCCGCTTAACCCCGAACTCTATGTCATCTAAATAAACAACTTTTTCCTTTGTAGGGACAATAGGAATGGTGTCCATGGAATTACAGAACTTGTAAATATTTTTAAGGTAGGAATTCCAGTCCCTTAAGGGAATCCTATTGTTTTCTTTATTATTGCGTTTTAGAATTTGGCTCCAGAACTTCTTAGGATCCAACTTGTATAGTTGTGAAAGTTTCTCTTGCCTTTTATTGATACAATATCTTTTTTTTTCCCTTTTAATTAGGGCTTTGTAATTATTGATGTTATCGAGTTTTAAGGGCTCATTAGAAGCATCCCTAATGGATTTCCTAACAATTTTACATTCTTTATCATACCAATGGTTGGTTGTTCTATTATTCTTTTTATAGGACACCTCCAAAGAGAATTTGTTAATAGAAGTGGAAAGGGTAGTTGTAAAATTATGATAGAGTTCTTCAATATTGTCCTTATAAGTTAGGAGGGTTAATTTACTATTTAAATCCTTTAAGAAAATGTCAACTTTACTTTTGTCAAAGCCAAAATTCCTTTGATTATAAGAATTCTTTTCAATGGTGCTCCTATTCATGGAAAATTTTAGAGTTAGAGTTAAAGGTTTATGATTAGAGTGAACTCATGGTCCTTTAAAAGGTCAAAAGTTGTTATTTAGTTGGAAATGGGGATATCATATATCACATAATCTACAACACTACTACCTAGCCCATGAATACAGGTCATCTGGTTGGAATTTGGCCACTTCATTACTCCATTGCAAATTATTAGGTTTTGAGAGTTGCAAGCTTCACCAACTCAGTACCAAACAAGTTCTCAATCAGGTCTCCAAATATATTTTAGAAGGTATAATTTTATCATATTCCAATTTAAGATTTTTTTTTTTTAAATATATCTATAATATTACAAATTTATTTAGAATATTAAAAAAAAACTAAAAAATTGTAAATTTTTGAAATATAATTAAAAAAAACTTATAAGGTGTACAATTTTAATTAGAAGATATTGTATAAAAATATATATTGATTTGTATTTTCAAAAAGTCTATATAAAGAATCTATATAATTCTAATTAAATAATATTGTATAAAAATATATATTGACTTGTTATGTATAGTTAGTCAATGTAAAAGTATGAATATGTGGTTTTAAATGTGTTAAAATTGAGAACATATATTTTCAACAAATTATCAAATTTATTTGGACTAACTTTCTAGATTTATCTTATTATTATAATGAAAAACATTTAGTATAAAAGTATAAATATATGGTTTTAAATGTGTTAAAATTGAGAACATATATTTTCAACAAACTATCAAATTTATTTGGACTAACTTTCTAGATTTATCCTATTATGATGAAAAACATTTATGTATAGTATGAATACGTGGTTTTAAATATGTTAATTAAATAATATTGTATAAAAATATATATTGACTTGTTTTTTTTTTTAAATAAAAAAGTGTGGATCCTGCTATATTAGATAGACAAAACTTTTACAGAGTTATACAAAAGAGTAGGCTTGGTATCACCCAAAATGCTGTCGATTATCGGAAACCAGCAAGTATAGGGAGTAAGTAGCAATAGCATTATGAAACATAAAAACGCAGTGGCATCTGTCCTGCCCGGAGGAAACCAGGACAGATGTCTTTGGTCTAAGTTCATATAAAAAAAGTAACATAAAAACTAAGAACCAAGAGAACATAAAAAACCTAGGTGCCTGGTGACCTGTCATCCTTGCCAGTCTGTCGCGTGGTCCCAGCTAGGATGGCAAAATCTTGCGAGCAGAGTGGACATTTCTGCTTGGTTTGTGCGTTGGAGAATGCGTCAAGGAGCATGTCCATTCTCTAACCCATGCAGAGGGCCCAATACTCCAAATCAACCAAGTGTCCACGGAGGTCGAAAATGAGAGCTAGGTGTTCATCCCGGATGAGTGAGCCATGCACGCTGCCACCCTCGTCTGCCGCCGCTCCAGAACCCGCATCTAACAGCCGCTGTTCCACAGCATCTTCTGCAACCTTCGTGCCCGCATAATGGCAACTGCAATTATCATCACCAGGCCAGGGTATTTCCTCCACGATACATCCGGGGATGTAATCAACCAGTGCCAGAGTGGGCTTGCAGTCCTCCCTCTTGGTTGCCACTCGGGTGAACTCCATGTTCGTCAGGTCCTCCACAAACGGGATTTCCTCCACAATGCAGGGGGGAAACTCCTCCTCAGTTCCGACTTCCTGCCTCGCTCCCGGCGCATTCTCCTTGACATCATGGCTGCATCCAGCTCCAGACTGAGCGATGGTGGCAAGCCGAGCACGTTTCTCTGCTCTGGCTTTCTTCCGGAGAATTGAAGTTGCAAGAGCCAAGGCCCGTTCGAGTTGTTCCTTACGAAGCCGCTGCGCCTTATGCGCCTCCCAGGCCGAGCCACGACGAGGTTTACCTCTCTTTCGGGCCATGGAGAAGGCGCAAAGCAATTGCCGGTGGAGGCAGAAGAACAATTGCAGGTATGAGTCGCGGGAAAACGAGCTCAGTCTCGTTAAATGCAGAAAGAGATGCAGCGAGAGAGCAGAATGCCAGAATGCAAAATGCATAGTGAAAGCCAGACCCCAACAGAGCATTCGGGCTATAAACAGGGCCGCGGCAGGTGCAGACCTGCTCTTACCGAGCGAATTGAAAACGAAATGAACAGGAGCCAAGGCCATCCTCTCGCAATTAACCTTTTCCATTACTGAAACACTGAAATCGTACCTTGTCACTCGAGGGAAAGGTCCCTCCATCCTGAAAATGCAGCGATGGTCGTCCCCCATCGTTAAGTCGTGCGCGTGGGTGGCAGTCGTCGGCATTTATGCCAGGGCGGGGTGCGGATCCACCTGTCTCCCCATAGCTGCGTGTCACCCCATCCGAGGCAATATATATTGACTTGTTATGTATAGTTAGTAAATGTAAAAGTATGAATATGTGATTTTAAATTGTGTTAAAATTGAGAACATATATTTTCAACAAACTATCAAACTTATTTAGACTAACGTTTTAGATTTATCGTATTATAATGAAAAACATTTATGTATAGGTAGTCAATGCAAAAGTATGAATATGTAGTTTTAAATGTATTAATTAAATAATATTGTATAAATATATATATTGACTTGTTATGTATAGTTAGTCAATGTAAATGTATGAATATGTGGTTTTAAATATGTTAATTAAATAATATTGTATAAAAATATGTATTGACTTGTTATAGTTAATGTAAAAGTATGAATATGTGGTTTTAAATGTGTTAAAATTGAGAACATATATTTTCAACAAATTATCAAATTTATTTGGACTAAATTTCTAGATGTATCTTATTATAATGAAAAACATTTAGCATGAAAAAAATTGTTGTTTGATTTTAATAATTAAATATTCAAGATTTAATACACAATTTACATCACACATTAACTTCTAATCCATCGCTTACAAGTCAATATTATATTTGCAAGTCTTAACTTATTTATTCAATCTTATAACTATCGTGTATGAAAACACTTATATTATCACAACGTTGAATTTTATTTTTTTTACAATTTTACAATTTAATTGTTTTAATTATAAATATAACTTTTAATTTATCATTTACAAATTTCAATATGAATGTACTTCTTCCAATCAACATGAATATATATGGGACATTTAAATTATTCATTAACTTTGAAATGTCCTTTTAATTGTTTGAATTACATGTTATCTTTTATTTTAATCTATTAGTTATAAGTCTTTAATTTATTTATTCAATCAACAACTAAACATCTAATGTGTACGGAGGCATTTAAATTATCCATTAAGTATGATTACCATTTGCAAGTCTTTAGCTTACTTTTTCAATGCAATATGCATTGTATACCTAGACACTTAATCCACTAGTATCTAAGTCTACATACCACTTTTACAAGTCTGTTACTCACTCACCACGTGGAAGAAATATCCATACCACTTTTACAAGTCCTTAGTTTACTTTATATAATGCACCATCCACTTTGTATAGACACATAGTTATCCACTAACCATGGAGTCTCATACCACTTTTGCATCTCTTCAATTTACTTAATCAACATGTGCACACAACTCCCACTTTACTTAATGATCATGTGCACACAACTCCCATTTTGTGTAGGGACATCCTTTGTGAGAACTCAAATAATAAAATTCAATAATTTAAATTCATTAAAGCTAACCAAAAAAGAATATAACTAAGTAGTACACCAAAGATTTAATGTGTTAACATAATTGTGCAAAAAACTATTGAGAGAGATAATTGGAACTTCTTGGATTGATGTGTAGATAAAAAACTTATTTTAAAATTGAAATTGAAATCATGTTAAGTCGGTGTGGCAATGTGGTCTCCATTCCTCACTATCCACATTATGCCAATTCAATAGTCCCTCACTAGGCATGGGTGGGGATTTCTTTGTAACACTAAGTAATGCAAAATTGTCAATACCTATCTACATAACCATCCATAATTGTAGCTTAATCCATCCTTTTGTTTAATGCAAAATTAAAATTCTTAAGCTCATCCAATCTTAGTTTTTTCACTATTTTCTCTTCAAAACAAAGTTGATGCTTCATAATTCATTCAAAATCCTCGTAAAGAAGACTTGACAAAAATTGCAGCCCATTCAAAATTGCAGCCCCATTCAAAATTGTAGCCCCCCTAACATCTCTCCTTAAAAAAAATGCCTTTAGTTGGACTCCAGCAACAGACCAATCCTTTCAAGCCTTGAAGGAAGCTATGTGCACTAATCCTACATTGGACCTACATGATTTCACCAAGACCTTTGTTCTGGAATGTGATGCATTGGGGAGAGAAATCAGAGCAGTCCTCGTGCAATATGGATGCCCTTTGGATTTCACAAATAAATAATTGTCAGAGAGACATTTGGGCCAATCGATCTATGAAAAAAGAAATAATGGCTATTTTGCATGTAGTGGATCTATGGTGCCCCTTATCTATTGGGATAATTCTTCCAAATTAAAACGGATCATCAAAGCCTCAAGTACTTCCTAGAACAATGCATTTCATCCCTAGAGAAACAAAAATGGGTGACCAAGTTGTTTGGATATGATTTTGAGATCATTTACAAAAAGGATAAAGAAAGTTTGGTGGTTGATTCTCTTTCCAGGAAATATGAAGAAGACGACTCCCTCTTCTCCCTCTCATTCATTGTCACCGACTGGCTTCAGGTTGTTCACCAAGAATGGTTGCATGTCCCCAAAATTTCCATCCTCATCCAAAAACTACAACAAGATCCCCAAGTTTCTCTAGGATACTCTTGGAACAATAGAGGGTTTTGCTATAAAGGTCTCCTATATTTAAGAAAACAATCATCCCTTAAATCCAAGGTTCTCTCTGAGTTTCATGCTTCTCCTACCACAGGGAATTTGGGTTTTACCAAAACTTATGAATGGGTCAAACTCTATTTCTTCTAGAACGGTATGAAATAGGACGCCCACACCTTTGTGGTAGAATGTGATATTTGTCAATGGAATAAGGTAGAGACTTTAAAAACTCCTGGAACACTCCAATCACTTCCAATTCCACCTACTATTTGGACATATATTTCTATGGATTTCATTGTGGGCTTAGCCAAATTAGGAAATAAGTCATTCATCATGGTGGTAGTAGATTGTCTCTCAAAATATACTCATTTTTGTGCTCTTCAACACTTATTCGCAACATCTACAATGGATCATTTTTTTATGGATAATATATTAAGACTCCATGGAATTCCTCACTCTATTGTTTTTTATCATGCTCCAACTTTTACCAACAATTTTTCGTAAGAATTATTCAGGCTCTAGTGAACCTAATAGCAACATTGTACAACCTATCATCCCCAGACAATTAGCTAAACAAAACTGGTCAATGAGTGTCTAGAAACATATTTTGGGTGTTTTTCATCCAACCGACAACATCAGTGGGTTCAGTGATTACCCTTAGTTGAATGGTGGTACAATACCTCTTACCATGCGACCACTTGCATGACTCCCTTTGAAGCAGTTTATGGATAGAAGCCACCATTAGCTCTCCCATACATTCCAAGAATCTCCAAGGTTTGGGAGGTTAACCGTTGAACCAAGAGGATCTCGGAGGCCACCCACCTTTTCCAACTAGCTCAAAATAATGTTTTTTGACAACTTACTATTTTTAGCAGTTTTTCGGGTTCCAAACTTCAGGGGCCATTTTGAGGGCCTAAATAACATTTTTTCATTATTGGGCACCTCAATGTTCATTTAAGTCTTTGATTGAGTTCCATAAAATAATATCCTCATCAATACCTTTCCAATGAGCTATCATGTGCCCTAAACAGAGAGTGTATGAAAAATTTATGACCTTGGGAAATTGATGTACTAGCTTACCCCAACAGGGGCCCACATGACTTTTGGTCCTTCATCTCCTAGGGTTAGGTTTTTGGATGTCTATGGAATTGGCATTCATGTTTATGGTAAAAAGGACTTCATATCCTCATTGTAGTCGTCTTCTTGAAAATGAGCATAGTTGTCACATCTCTTCTCAGAGATAAGTTGCCACCATTCAAGCAAGCTTGTTTTCAGTCTACATTTTACAATTTTCAGCATATTTATTATTTAATAGAAGTCAATTTTTTCTGTATATCTATTATTTTTCACTGAGTCTCTGTGTTAATATTATAAATCTATGGTTTCATTTTGTTCCTCTCATAAATTTGGATCAACTGCAATCTTAGAGCCTACATGACCATTCTCCGTATTCTCAAAGAAAAGTTGGTCATGGCTCAGAAACACATGAAGTAACAAGCATGTTAGGATTGTTTTGAACATCAATTTCTTGAAGGGGATCAATTTTTTCTTCGTCTACAACTGTACAAGAATACTTCTCTCAAATATCAATAGTTTCAAAAATGGGCCCCCAAATTTTATGGTCCTTATACTATTCTCAAATGTGTGGGACCAATGTCCTATCAGTTAGCGTTTCCCAACAACTCCAAGCTACATAATATTTTTAATGTTTCCTACCTGAAGAAAGTTATTGGAAACAAGTTCCATGCTCAGACTAGTCTACAAGAATCAAATGTACTAACTTACCCCAATGGGGACCCACAAGACTTTTGGCACTTCATCTCCTAGGGTTAGGTTTTTGGATGTCTATGGTTTTTCCATTCATGTTTATGGTAAAAAGGAATTCATATCCTCATTGTAGTCATCTTATTGCAAATGAGCATAGTTTTCACATCTGTTCTCACAGATAAGTTACCACCATTCTAGCAAGCTTGTTTTCAGTCTGCATTTTACAATTTTCAACATATTTCTTATTTAATAGAAGTCAATTTTTACTGTATATCTGTTATTGTTCACTGAGTCTCTATGTTAATATTATAAATCTATGGTTTTATTTTGTTACTCTCATAAATCTGGATCAACTGCAATCTTAGAGCCTACATGACAATTCTCCGTACTCTCAAAGAATTCTTGGTCATGGATTAGAACCACATGAAGCAACAAGCACATCAGGATTGTTTTGAACATTAGTTTCCTGAAGGGGACCAAGTGTTTCTTCGTCTACAACCGTACAAGAATACTTCTCTCAAATCTCAATAGTTTCAAAAATGCCCCCCCAAATTTTATGGCCCTTATACTATTCTCAAACGTGTGGGACTAGTGTCATATCAGTTAGCGTTTCCCAACAACTCCAAGCTACATCCTATTTTTCATGTCTCCTACATGAAGAAAGTGATTGGAACCAAGTTCCATGCTCAGACCAGTCTACCAGAGTCATATGAAGAAGGTTCCATTTGGTTGCATCCACAAGCTGTATTGGACCAGCAAGAGCATTGTCTCTGTTAGCGCACCATCTAGGAAGTATTAGTTCAATGGAAGGATACTCCACCAAAAGATGCCACCTGGGAGTCGACTACTATTCTGTAGAAATTTCCTCATCTTAATCCTTGAGGACAAGGCTCTTTTTAAAGGGGAGGGCATGTTAGGGACCTAACCTCCCTAACCCCTCACATATATAGAATAATATATTTTCCATGTAATAAAGGAAGACATTAGTTAATAAGGCCTATCTAATAAATATGAACAAGTTAATGTAAGAATACCTAATAGAAGTTTCCACTTCTAGAAATATATTCATCGAGAGTGCTCTTTAGAAGATAGAATTAGTATAAATACGAGTAGGAGGCATGAAAAAGATTTTTCTTGTAAATTATTGTAATAGAGCGTTTCTCTGCTAGAGGTTTCCCCCTCAAAGAGGCAAGTGAACATTTCTCCCATTTCAATAAAGGTATCATTTTGGTGTGTTATTATCTACATTATGTTGTTTTGCTGGTAATTTTCGTTATATTCTTGTTTCTTCTTAATATCACATAACCATGTGCATAAAAATTTCTTTCCTAGGAGCATCCTCTTGAAAATAAGGAATTTGTGTTCTATCCTTCCATGTTTTTCTTCCTCATATCCTCTTACAACAAGGATGAGACCACATCATTGAAACTTAAAGTAGTTACATGACCACTTGTGGATACAACTAGACTATCCCATGAGTCTGGTAAAGAGCATAATAGACCGATACACTTATCTTCATAAAAAATGTTAATATAAATAGACAATAACTGGCTTAGAACCATATTAAAGGCATTCATATGCTCTATAACCAAGTCTCCAAATTTCTTCCTCTGGTTGTTCATCTTTTTTTGTAGGAATAGTTTGTACACCTTCTATTGGCCACAACCCTTTTCAAATGTTCTTGGGGTTCCAAACATTATATCTAACTGATGTAGCTCTTCCCATTATGTCAACACAAGAAATGTCCCCCCATGTTTATAACAATGAATATAAAGTAGAAAAAATTATTGAATGGTTCTAACACATCCAAAAATAAGTTCATGATGTTCCACACAAATCAAATTCCAAGTACAAGAAGAGACATGATCAATATCAAGTTACACAATATATTTGATTCTTTCTTGGTAGGACTTCATGTTTAACAATATTTTTGATTTCTCTAAATACAACATCTAGACTATACACCACCTTTTTACTTTCTAGGTTTCAAATGATATAAGCTTTTAGACCATCTTTATAACCAATAAAGATACCCTTTTTAGCCATTTTATCCAACTTACTCCTATTTTCGTTTGGACCCTAAACATAGGCATCACATCCAAATAGTCTGAGATGTGTAAGAGAGGGTTTCTTACTAGTCAATACCTCATGTGGAATATTGTCATCCAATGTTGATGATGGTGATCGATTGAACAAGTAACATGAAGTGCCCACTACCTCTGCCTGAAATTCTTGTCCTAACCCAACTCCATTGAGCATACTCCTTAATTTTTCCATCAGCTTCCTGTTCATCATTTTTGCAACTCCATTTTGCTAAGGTGTGTATGAAGTAGTTTTATTATGTAGTATTCCATATATAAAATAGTATGCAGAACAAAAATATTTTAGCATAGAAATGGCAGAGAAATAATGATATAACTAGAAAAATACCAAAGTAATAATAGAATAACACCAAAAAGAGCACCTTGATTAATGATAGAAATGTTCACTTGCCTCTTCGAGGGGGGAACCTCCAACAGAGTAGATCTCTATTACAATAATCTCCAAGAAAATATTTCGCATACCCTCTATTCTTATTTATACTAAATCTATCTATCCAAAAGGACAATCTAGATAAGATCCTTCTAGAAACAAAATCTTATAGTAGGTCTTCTTAGATTTGACTTATTCATCCTTATTGCTAGCCCTTATTAATATTGGCCTTTATTGCATGGAATTATATTATTCTACCTACGTGAGGGGTTAGGGAGGTTATGTCCCTAAAATGCCCTCCCCCTTGAATAACAACCCTGTCCTCAAGGCTTAAGATGAGAAAATTGTTGTAGAATGGTGGTCGATTCCTAGGTGACATCTTCTGGAGTTGTATGTTTTCATTGGACTAACACTTCCTTGATCGTGTGATGATGTAGATGACACTCTCGCTGGGCCAAGACTATTTTTGGTTGAAACCATATGGAACTTTCTTCATCCAACTCAAGGATACTAGTTTGAGTTTGGCACTTAGTTCCAATCACCTTATTTAAGAAAGAAACATGAAAAATAGGATGGAGATTCGACTAACTGGGTAGAACTAACTGATAGGCCATCTATCACACATGCTTGAGCATTGTATAAGGACCATAAAATTTGGGTACAATTTTATGATAGTGTTCATCTTTGAGTGAAGTTTTCTTAGAATGTTGTAGTCGAAGAAACACCTGGTCCCCTTCAACACAATGTTCTTCATAACGACCTAGATCTACTTATTACTTCATGTGATTCTGATCCATGACCAAATTGTCTTTGAGGGCATGAATAATAGCCTCTCATAGATAAAGATTTTTTTCAACCTCCTAAACCTTTGAGACCCTTGGCATATAGGAGAGAAACAATGGGGGATTTTGGCCATAGACTGATTCAAAAGGATTCATGCGAGTAGTCGTATGGTAAGATATGTTGTATCGCCATTCAACTAGGGGTAACCATTGAGCCCACTGATTTTTCCTCTCAGATGAAAAACACCTCAAATATTTTTCCAAACACTTATTGACAACTTCAGTCTGACCATCTTCTTGGGGGTGATAGGCAGTGCTAAGATGCAATTGGGTGCCCTGTATATTGAACAATTCTTGCCCAAAATTGTTGGTGAAAGTGGGGTCTCTATCAGAGACAATAGAACTAGTCATGCCATGAAGATTGAAGATATTATCCATGAATATTTGAGCCACTGTGGAAGTTGTGAATGGGTGTTGAAGAGCACAAAAATGAGCATATTTGGAGAGACGGTATATGAACACCATGATGATTGAATTATTTCCCAATTTAGGTAAGCCAACAATGAAATCCATAGAAATATCTTTCCAAATAGTAGGGGGAATCATAAGCAGTTGGAGTGTGCCCAGAGCTTTGACAGTTTCTCCCTTGTTGCATTGACAAACCTCACATTCAATCACAAAGGTGTGGACGTCATGTTTCATACCATCCCATAAAAAAGAATGTTTGACCCGTTCATAGGTTTTGGTAAACCATGAGTGCCTGACTGTGGGTGAGGCATGAAGTTCAGAAAGAACTATGGATTTAAGTTTTGATTTCTTGCATAAATACAAATGACCTTTGTAGTGAATCTCTTCGTTGTTCCAAGAGTACCTTGGAGAAACTGAATTATTGTGTTGAAATTGATGGAGCATGTGATAAATTTTGGGTCTTTCATCCATTCCTAATGAACAACTTGGAGCCAATCTAGTATAATGAAGGAGAGGGATAAAAGGGACCCGTATTCTTCATATTTTTGGGAAAGAGCATTGGCCATGAAATTTTCTTTGCCCTTCTTGTAAATGATCTCATAATCATAACCAAATAGCTTGGTCACCCAGTTTTGTTGTCTCGGGGATGAAATTCATTGTTCCAGGAAATACTTGAGACTCTGATGATCAGTTTTGATTTGGAATCGCTGACCTAATAAATAAGGACGCTAGAGATCCACAACATTCATAATAGCTAAAATTTACTTTTCATAAATGGATTGGCTCAAATGTTGCTCGAAAAGGTTTTTCCTAGTGAAGGCCAAAGGCCTACCATTTTGCATGAGAACAACTCCATTTCCTTTCCCGAAAGCATCACATTCCAATAAAAATGTATTTGTGAAGTCTGGAAGTGATAGGATAGGGTTCGAGCACATAGCATATTTCAAGTATAGTAAGGAATGATCCATAGCTGAATTCCAAGTGAAAGCATTCTTTTGAAGGAGAGAAGTGAGAGGAGCCGCAATTTTTCCATAATTACGAACAAACTTCCTATAATAGCCCGTTAAACACAAAAAACCATGCAATATCTTAAGAGTTTTAGGGTGAGGCCAATCCTTCATACATTCAATTTTCTTAGGACCCACTCTGATACCATCATTTCCTACAATATGACCTATCTATTCCATTTCTGAGGCACCAAAGGAAAATTTAGATTGTTTGAGGAAAAGTTGGTGCTTAGAGAGTAAATGGAGAACTTGATTCACATGGGAGAGATGGGATGGCCAAGTTTTACTATAGATGAGAATATCATCAAAGAAAACTAAGAAAAAAKGATGGAGAAAAGGATGGAAGAAATGATTCATAAGACTTTGGAAAGTGGAAGGAGAATTACACAATCCGAAGGGCATTACTAGGAATTCATAATTACCCTCATGAGTGTGAAATGTAGTTTTGGGAATGTCTTCATCTTTCATACGGATATGGTGGTAGCCAGAACATAGATCCAGTTTGGTGAAGTACTGAGCACCACTCAATTCATCCAAGAGGTCATCAATGACATGAATGGGGAATTTGTCTTTGATTGTGAGTTTGTTGAGGGCGCATAAATCAAAACACATGCGCCAAAGTACCTTATTTCTTGAGTACCATGACCACAGGGGAAGAATAGG
>SNQJ01S0013949.1:282683-297269 GCA_010110895.2 Picea sitchensis
AACCCTCATATTATAATTTCAGAATTGCAAATGGAGAAAGTCATGAGCCTACTGGAGGTGATTCTTTTCCCTTGTGCTTTGCTTCATTTGAGTTACTTAGTGTTGAAAAGTCAACAAGAAACATGTGTCTAATTTACTTTTCCTTTAAATAAATTGGACAATAAATATTAATCTATTATTTCATTCATAATTGAGTGAGTTGGATTTGTAACAGAACTATAAGTGTAGTTAAGTGAGTTAAGATCAGTTGTACTAGTTATAACTAAACATGCACTAGTAAGAGTTCAGTAAATCAGTGCAACTGAAGATTCACCACTGTTAACTACATGCATGTCAGATCCAGTGGAGACCCAGTTGTGATAACATGTGAAAGGGACAAATTGGCTAGCAGTTCTGATTTGATCACACATGCAGTGGATATGCTTAGGAGGACGTGCAAACTAGGCTATTGTAATTCAGTTGTGAGAATTCTAATTGCAAGGATTTGTGCAGAGGAGGCAAGCTGTCTGGACATAGGAATTGGCACATGTATTTGATGATTTGTGTATGACAGTGTGAGATGATTTTATTGTACTGAGAGCTCTTGGATTAGAGTTTTGTATGATATTGTTTCATGATTCATGATATACATAATATATGATAGTGCGGTTTTTAGCTTTGCGCTTTCCCGGTAAAAACTTGTGTGTTATGTGTTCTTGATATTTCACTTTGTGATTGTGGTTTTGATCATGGTTTAATTTTCCACAAGAATAATAGTAGAAGCGATTATGTGTTTAATAGTGGCATATAATTGTTAGATCAGGAGAATTGCAGGAAATACTTAATTTGTATTGAAATTTTCTACATGGTATCAGAGCCATGGATTCCACGGAGCTAAGGAAGTGAGGTGCGAACATAAGTTTATTTTCATAGGTCCCGTCTCTAGTAGGGTGCGAACTTTAGTACTGTAGACTACACACAGTTCTCAAAGAAGAAATTCTTGCACCCTACTCAAAGGCAGGGTGCGAACTTCCTTGAGCATTCTCGCAGGCTAATCAAGGGAGAGGTGTGAACTCCCCTCACCCTACAGTGCGTTACAGTGTGAACTTCCCAGGCAAGTTCGCAAGATATACACAAGGAGGGTGAAAAATTCCCTCAGGCTACTCTCAGGTGGGGTGTGAACCTCCCAGGAAAAGAGGGATTGTAGGAGTTGAGTTTTTTTTGGTTGGATAACATTCGAATTTGTAGGATTTTCTTGGTGCGATAGTTGATTCAATATCGAAATGTATTTCAATGGCTTGAGGTTGGAGTATGCACTTGAGGGCAGCTTGAACTACATTGGTTGGAAGGATAGGATGGAAGCAGTACTCAAAGACAATGGCTTGAAGGATTACATTGATAGATATGTTCCTAAGTCGGATGCGACAGACACTGCAAATCTTGATGCATGGAAAAAGAAAGTGGCAAAGGCGAGGAGGATTCTGTTGGAGGGAGTACGAGACCACACTGTCTAAAGTCTCCATGGGAAAACCACACCACATGCAATGTGGAAGGTTTTGACGAATCTGTTCCAAAATAGTAGTGACCATAGGAAATTGGCGCTCAAAGATAAACTCAGGAAAATCAAGATGGAAAAGGGTGACACCATTCCAAAATATCTCACGAAGTTTGTCCAATGTCAGGATGAGCTTGGAAGTGTGGGAATAACAGTCGCTGCTGATGGTTTGGTGAGCTTGGCGCTCCTAGGACTTCCCAAGAGTTGGCACAGTTATCAAGACTCTGTCAATGGAAGGGAAAAATTGTCAGATTAGGAACGACTATGGTTGGATCTATTGTAAGAGGAGTTCAGGCGGAACACCAGAGATGGATCTTCATCAAAGAGTGATTACGAAGAGGATTGTTCTTTGACTACAAAGGAAAGGAAAGGGAAAGGGAAGAAATTCCATGCAAAATCTGAGTCTAAAGTCAAGAAGCTGGATTTGTCCAAAGTGAAGTGTTTTCACTGTCACGAACATGGGCATCTCGCTATTAACTGTCCGTAGAAGAGGAAGAACAAGACATTTGTTGGATCTGCAACTGGCGAGGATCTTTTCTCACAATTTGAACTTGACTTCTCTTTGATCGCATGCATGGCTTCAAGTGCATCGGGATTGGTGTGGTATTTGGATAGTGGCGCTTCCTTCCACATGACGGGAGATAAAGAGTCTTTAATTGACTTAGAGGAGAAAGATCTCAGAATGCATATAGAGATGGGCAATGATGGATGATACAATGCAACTGGTATTGGTACCATTACCTTTCATAGGGAATCAGGTAAACCATTTGAATTGAAAAATGTTATGCATGTTCTAGGCCTGAAGAAAAACCTGGTCTCAGTCACAATGTTGGAGGATAGAGGCCATGATGTTGTTTTTAGCAGTGGAAAAGCCTACCTGTGACATAAAGAAACGGGTCAATTCAAGAAGATAGGGATTCAAGTTAAGAATCTATACATGCTGGAGGTAGATGGCAGTGCCATGATATGCAAGGCAGAAAAAGTGGTGAGCTGGGATGAAGGTGAATTATGGAACAGGAGATTGGGCCATATTCATCATGGAGCCTTGAAGATCATGCAACAAATATCTACTGGACTTCCAAGGGAAACACTTTCTCAGTTAGATCAGTGCAAGGGGTGCACCCTAGGGAAGTATGTAAAGTCCTTAGTCCACCTTTCATGAAAAGGAGAACCATTCTTCGGAAATCCTGGAGAGAATTCACATAGACGTGTGTGGACCATTCTCGGTTGCTTCAATAACAAAACATAGGTATTATGTTATTTTTGTTGATGACTTTTCTCATAAATGCTGGATATTATTCATGCAGAAGAAGGATCAAACATTCTCAAAGTTCTGTGAGTTTAAAGCATTGGTGGAGAAAGAGTCAGGGAAGTAAGTGAAGTCTCTAAGGAGCGATAATGGTGGAGAATACATCTGTAATGAATTCAAAGACTTCTATAGTAGAGAAGGAATTTGAAGAGAACTCATAGCACCTCATAACCCATAGCAAAATGGGGTCGTGGAGAGAAAGAATAGAACGATCATGGGTGTAGCATGAGCGATGCTACATGATCAGGGCCTACCAATTCATTTGTTGGAAGAAGAATGCAATACTGTGGTTTATGTGAAGAACCATTGTCCTCATAGAGTACTTGGCATGAGTACACCTGAACAAGATTTTACTGGTAAGAAACCTGATATTTCCCATTTTAAAATTTTTGGCTCATCTGTTTATGTGCATGTGACCAAGGATTCTAGGAAGAAGCTAGAACTGACTGTTGAAGTTGGGATATTTGTGGGGTACACATAAAAACCCCATAATTATCATGTGTATTTGTTGAACAGTAAGATGATTGTTATGTGACAGGATATAAAATTCAATGAGGGGAAAGCCATGCGGTTGTTGCTTGAGAGGGAGATAGATTTGCATGCAGAAGAGGAACTGCTAGTTCCCAAAGATGAGTCTCAATATGTGGATCAACCACATGAAGAGGTTCATGGAGTGGAGGAAACTACTAAAGTAGAGCCATCCATCAGAAATGGTAGAAAGCACACCACGGAAGCTGATAGATTGAGACTAGATGTTGCACAGAATGTAGGAGCCCCTACTTCACAGTGCAGATAGAGATAGTCTCCTGATCAATTTGATGGATACATGGCTCTCATGAGAAAATGTATTGTGACTGGACCATCTTCCTTTCAGGAAGCAGTGCAGGACCCCACTTGGGTTGATGCTATGGTAGAGGAGTATGACTCCATTGTCAAAAATAGTGCATGGGAAATTGTCCCAAGATCGATTGATAAATCAGTGGTAGGTTCAAGATGGATCTACAAGGTAAAGCAAGATGCTGATGTGAGTGTGGAGAAATACAAGGCTAGGTTTGTGGCTCGGGGATTCTCACAGATCGAGGGGATAGATTATGATGAGACCTTTTCACTTGTCGCAAGGTACTCTTCCATAAGATCCATCCTTGCACTCGCATCGCAGATGGGCTGGCACATTCATCAGATGGATGTTAAATCTGTGTTCTTCAACGAGATCATTGAGGAAGAAGTGTACATTGAGCAGCCAGAAGGTTTTGAGACCTCTGACAGAGATTCACATGTGTGCAGACTCAAGAGAGCACTGTATGGGCTGAAGTAAGCACCTCATTCTTGGTACACTCGAATAGACAACTATTTCACCGGATTGGGCTTCGCCAAAAGTGAAGTGGATGAAAACCTATACCAAATTGTGGTGGAGGGTAAGATTTTAATCATTGTGCTTTATGTTGATGATTTAATATTGACTAGTGATGAGCAGTTGATACGCTCATGCAAGGATGACCTTGCAAAGGAGTTCGAGATGAAGGATTTGGGCCTTCTTCATTATTTCCTTGGTTCGGAAATATGGCAGCGAGATGGTAAACTTTTTGTGTCTCAAGGAAAGTATGCAAGAGAGATATTGGGTAAGTTTCACATGGAGGGCTGCAAACCCATGGATACTCCTCTTCCAGGAAATTGGAGGAAAGAGGATGCTACTGTCTATCAACAGTTAGTAGGTTCGCTAATGTATTTAGTGAACACGAGACCAAACATTTTCTATGCATTTAACCAGCTAAGTCAAGCGATGGTTAAGCCTACCAAACTCTTTTGGAAGGCAGGTAAGCATGTCTTGAGATATCTAAAGGGAACATATGAGTATGGATTATGGTACAGATAGACGGATGAGGTGAAGTCGCATGGCCTCACAGATGCATATTGGGTAGGTAGCCCAATGGAAAGAAAGAGCACATCAGGGGGGATCTTTAGTATCGGATATACAACTGTTTCTTGGTACAACAGGAAACAAAGATCCATGGCACTTAGTTCAGCGGAAGCAGAATACATGGCAGCGAGTCACGCTGCATGTGAGGCTATCTGGATGAGGAAGATCTTGGTTGGTTTGTTTGGTTCTCATTTAGATCCGACAGTGATTTATTGTGATAATTAGAGTTTCATTAAACTCTTGATTAATCCTATGTTTCATGACAGATCTAAGCATATAGATATCCGGTATCATTATCTCAGAGATTTTGTGCAGCGGAAGATCATGTTGCTTCAATACATTCCTACGGAAGATCAAGATGCAAACATTCTAACGAAGGCACTCACCAGGAGAAAATTCGAATATCATAGAGACAGGATTGGGGTGAAGGATAATCCCTTTCTTGTTGAGAGGGAGTGTTGAAAAGTCAACAAGAAACGTGTGTCTAATTTACTTTTCCCTTAAATAAATTGGACAATAAAAATTAATCTATTATTTCATTCATAACTAAGTGAGTTGGAATTGTAATAGAACTATAAGTGTAGTTAAGTGAGTTAAGATCAGTTGTACTAGTTGTAACTAAACTTGCACTAGTGAGAGTTCAGTAAATCAGTGAACTCACATGCAACTAAAAATTCACCATGGTTAACTACATGCATATCAGATCCAGTGGAGACCCAATTGAGATAACAGGTGAAAGGGACTGTTTGACTATCAATTGTGATTTGATCACACATGTAGTGGATATGCTTATGAGCATGTGAAAACTAGGCTATTGTAATTCAATTGTGAGAATTCTAATTGCAAGGATTTGTACAGAGGAGGCAAGATTTCCGGACATAGGAATTGGCACATGTATTTGTTGATTTGTGTATGATAGTGTGAGACGATTGTATTGTACTGCGAGCTCTTGGATTAGAGTTTTGTATGAGATTGTTTCATGATTCATGATATACATAATATATGATAGTGGAGTTTTTAGCTTTACGCTTTCCTGGTAAAAACTTATGTGTTATGTGTTCTTGATATTTCACTTTGTGATTGCGGTTGTGATCGTGGATTAATTTTCCACAAGAATAATAGTAGAAGCAATTATGTATTTAATAGTGGCATATAATTGTTAGATCAAGAGAATCGCAGGAAATACTTAATTTGTATTGAAATTTTCTACACTTAGAAATGGATTTAAGGTCACTAATCAAGCACAAAAAATTGAGGGTATGGAAAATCACATAGGATTTTTGAATTTGACTGATGATTACGTGTGGCTTCATAAATGTTTCCAGGATCCTAATGCTGAAAATCAAGTTGTTTATCCTTTGGATGATGAAAGGAAAGACAATGAACCAATTTATGATGATTATACCTCATAGTCAAAAAATGGTGAAGAAGGGTTCAATGTTTTAGACACCTTTGAACATGAAGTTAACTGTCAGAATACTACATTTTTTGAGAACATGAATCCAATATTCTCAGTTAGTCAAGATAAGATCCTAACTCATTCTCGGGAAGGAATAAACACACAAGTAGAAGAGTTTTAAATTGATTAAGGTTCAGGATAAATGAATTTTATTTTTGACATTAGTGATGAGGAAAGTGGACAAATTAATTCCATTTGATGTGAGAGTGATTTTGAAGTTGATGATTTACGACAGAGATCGTCTACTGTGAAGAAAGAGGTTGATATGTTACTCTATGTATGTGAATAAGAAGAAACTATAGATACAAGCTATCACTTCTTTTTTATTGATCAACAAGTGGTATATACTCGTGTTTTTCAAGATCCTTTTGAATTCTTATTGGAAACATTAGAGAAATAAATTTGGGGGGCTTGCCTGGATTCATTCTTTGGATTTGGGTCTTCAAAAATGATGAATTTTGAAGTTGGAATTAAATTTCAGTTTGAGTTTCCATCAAGTAGAGCCTTCACTTTTCTATTGAGTAAAGACATGAAATAAATTCGAATAGTGGATGAGATACTTGCATGGTTGCATTGGATTTTTTACTTCACCTGATCAGGAAACTCGAGGATCAGTTTAGGGTAGGTAGGTGTGAAAACAAGCTCATTTTTTTGAATATATTTCAACATTGTGCTCTTTTCAATTTTCATATTGAAGTCTTCAAGTTGGGAGCATCCCAATGGATTAGGCACCTAGTCAATGGGTTCTTTGTCACCTCGCAAAGAGGAATCCATCCCCATTGGAGCCAATGTTATCACATATAAATTTTGGTTTTTACAGGGTTATGGCACTTTTGCGGCATCTGGAAAACTTAGTGATTTTGTAGCTCCCCCAAAAAAGACAATTTTGGTGCCAGTTGGTGACTTATGGGGAATGACAAAAAGATGGAATTAGGAGCAAAATCCTTCCAACTTTTGTCAAATAAAAAATGGGTTTTTATTACTAATTCATTATTAGGTGTTTTGCATGGTTTTAATAATTTTTATTAAAAAACAATTATTGGTTATTTAGCCCAATCTTCAAGTTTCCAAAATCATCATCAAACTCCATGAGCCAAGATTTTCGAAAACCATCATCAAATTCGGTATCGGGTGTTTTGCATGGTTTTAATAATTTTTATTAAAAAGCAATTACAAAATCATCATCAAACTCCACGAGCCAAGATTTTCCAAAATCATCATCAAATTCGGTATTGGATGTTTTGCATGGTTTTAATCATTTTTATGAAAAAACAATTATTGGGCATTTAGCCCAATCTCCAAGTTTCCAAAATCATCATCAAACTCCATGAGCCAAGCTTTTCCAAAATCACCATCAAACTCCATGAGTCAAGCTTAACATACAACCCAACACAACAAAACAACAATCTCGAAATCATCATCAAACTCCATGGGCCAAGATTTTCCAAAATCATCATCAAACTCCATGAGCCAAGCTTAACATACAACCCAACACAACAAAACAACAATATCGAAGTTTCCAAAATCATCATCAAACTCCATGAGCCAATATTTTCCAAAATCACCATCAAACACCATGAGCCAAGATTAACATACAACCCAACAAAACAAAACAAGTCACATCACTATTCAATGCTCAATACCAAGAACCAAACTAAGGAGGAGCCCACAAGGTGCATTTTATGTGCTCAACACGTCGAAGTATTATAGAAATGTTGGTGTATATACACACAACAACACATTCTCATCTAAGAAATGTGGGATAATTTCCACTGGGAAAATAAAAAAGGTCACAACACTGTAAAACCCCAACACGAAGTGTTGTTGTTTGTATGTCGAGGAACTGATGGGAAAACATTAAACACCTGGCTGAATTTTGAAGCGGCAATTTTTATGTCAAGTTTGCAATTGACAGCTACAATTGAGAACTTGGTGGAAGTCAAAATATCAATTCCTAGCAACGATTTAACTTATCATAGGTATCTAGTTCATCATGAAGGTAATGTACCTGAGTGTTGATGGGAAATATTTGTGGTGATCGTGTAAGGGTTTGAGGTTATGAGAAGACTGGAAATGTTATTTTCTTGCACATTAAGTTATATGTCCGAGATGAGAACAATGAATGGGATACATTCATATTGGGAGACAATGCGTAAAAATTTTGTAATGTGCCCTTTCATTCAAGTCATCTGACTATGAATCTAATAAATTGTGACTCAGATATGCAGAAGTAATTTCACCAACTATCATGGAAGAGAATTTGCCAAAGTTTGTAGAATATGAAGACTTTTGTTTTAGCCAAGACAATAAAAAGACTAAAACCATTAGACCTTACACTAATGGGATTTCAACAATGCATGAATAACTTGAGGATTCTTTGCTATCAGGTGAAGATAAGAAGGTATGTGATATATCTTAAACAAGCAAGAGTGTCTCTGCATAGAACCTGAAATGATGATTGGAATATTGGACGAGAATCCTCAATCAAACCTACAACTGATGATCCTATTCCTACAAACCATTTCCCACCACAAGAAATAATTTAACTAAATGAAGGGAATATATGGAATATAGGTCATACAAAGACGATCATGAATGTTGGAATGGTAAATAGCCTATTCTTTTTCAGACCATTTTGGGAATAGGTGTAAAATTTCAAGGGACGTTAAGGGCACTTCGGTACATCTTTCATTGAAAAATTCAATGATGAATCTCTATCACCAATAGTATTTCAACTAGGAAAATGTTGGCTCAAAGAGTGATTTAGGAAATAAAAAAAAATTGTTCTCGAGAAGAACAGGGCTCAATTCACCAATGTTTAGACAAACACAAAATTTGGTGGTCTTGAGTTTTTTTTCTTTTCTTTTTTTCTTTTTAGTATTCTCTATATTTCATAGGAAGGATGGGATTAGAATTGGATGTACCTTGCATATTATAGAGTGGTCAAATAGTTGAAGACCAATGAAACATATATTTCACAACGTAAGCTCGCTATGAAAGTTTTGTATCTCAGAGTTTCACATCTAGCTCATTGCGAAAGTGTGATAGAATGTAAAATCAACATATAAGTGTACCTCCAACCACCTACAAATGTGCCAAGTGATCCAAGACAACTCCATAGTTCGAGGACTTAATAGTTTTTTTTTGGATATTTGAATTTTCAAAAGAACTATCATGTATTTAATGTATTCGAACCCGACTCCTATATTTTAGCAAACAGTTTGCAATCAATTGCTATATTTATTGTAATTGTATCTAGAAGTTAGAGGTTATTTTACATGTGTCGTTATGTTTTGTAATAGATTACTATTTTGAGCTAAGGATGGAAAGTTTGAATCTCAAGTGCATAATATAATACTAATCTATATAGGGTTAGGAAGGAGACTAGTACAAGGTTCGGTTCAGAGACCCGAGAGGGACCTTAGCAAGAAGAAAATCTATGTGCTCAACTATAAGCCTAAGGGCATGTTATTGTTAATGCATTTATGCCATTGAAGATTCATGAAAACTATTTATTAGATGTTGTGTTTCTTTTCTATCATTTTACCTTATCTTCTTGCTTGAATAGACTGCAGTCTCTTAGGATAATATATTTCCTTGATTGATGGATCATGAGAAGCAGAGGATATGTTATAGATTTCCTATTAATGATTGTTTGTTTTTCATGCACTCTTTAATCTATTTGCCTAAAGGATCTTTGTATGATGGATATTCATCCTTTTGTTATATCCTCCATTTTTATACCCACCATTGCATAAGCCTTTGTTTGGTAGGTAGCTTGATTACCTTTGATCTTTAGGATGTTATGACTCCATGCCCAATGGAATTCCTTTATAGACAATATGATTCCCTCTTTCTTGTTGATCCACCAAGCATAAACCTAATTTAATTATTCAAATTCTGATGGGTATTAGGCTTACACCTACAACAATATATGTGTGATTTCTAGTGCTAACATAAGGCATCTATGCTCTATCCTTCCATGTATTTCCACCTCATATCCTTTGACAACAAGGATGATACCACATCATTGAAACTTAAAGTAGTTGCATTACCACCTATGGCTACAAACAGACTATCCCACGAGTATGCTAAATAGAAGAATAAATTGATACACTTATCTTCATAAAAAAACATTAATATCAACAGAAAATAAATAACTTACCACAATATTGAAGGTGTTCATATGCTCTATCACCGAGTCTCCATATTTCATCCTCAAGTTGTACAACTTCTTCCAAAAGAATAGTTTGTACATATTATATTGGCCACAACCCTTTTCAAATGTGCTTGGGGTTCCAACCATTAGATACAACTGATGTATCTCTCATCATTATGTCAACACAAGAAATTTCCTCCCATGTTTAGAACAAGGAATATAAAGTAGAAAAAGTTAATGAACGATTCTAACACATCCACAAATAATTTCATGATATTCCACAGAAATCAAATTCCAAGTATATGAAGTGACATGATCAATATTGAATTCCACATTAGTTTCAAGTTGGTGACAAGGTAGCATTTCACTTGAATAAAGAGAAAATCATAGGCATCCACATGAAGCTCGGACCACATTGATATGTGACTTACATTATCACACATGTTTTGCGAGGTGATAATGATTTTGAATTGAATCTTTTATCCTTCATCATATTACAACCTATATTTAATGTGGAGTTTTTGTCACCATACTTTTTTCCTCTACTAGACACCTTGATGGTGGAAAATCACTTGGCCTCTATAATGCTCAACCCTAATGTTACTCAGAAAGCTACATTGGACCATATATTGGACATTAAGATGAAGAAAACTTACCAAGGGGGCATACAACTTTATCACATTGTGAAAATAGGGTAGCTTCTTCACTAGGGAAAGTGGTTTACCAATAAACATATTCAATAGGAATTCCCCCATATGGTATAGGAACATCATACAATGGGGATCGTTTCTACTCAAGGAGGAAGGAATGATTTATGTGGTCATCCAAGTTCATCTAAAAAATTGTCTCGATACTAGCAAGTTTTGGGTTATGATTTTCTAATGCATTTTTCTGGGCCTTCCTATGCGTTTTTTGAGGAATTATGCACAAAAACCAAGGAAATGAATTAGTCTACTAATGTTATTTGAAACTAGATAAAGAACACCAGAAATATAGCTCTAAGTGAAACTTTATGATCCCAACAAAGATCCACTTTTTTGGGACAACTTAAATTTGTTTAGCTAAGCATTCTTACTTATTTATGTTTAAGGTAGGTTAGGGTTCTTTCATTTTAGGGGTTTTTTCATCTTATATTTTTCGATATCATTATAAATTGTAGTTTCAATGTCTAGTTATAGGTTTTTTTCAAATGAGCATAATTGTCACATCTCTTCTTAGGGATAAGCTATCACCACTCTAACCATTTTGTATTGCTACATATATTGCAATTTTTTCACCATTTGATTAATTAATACAATTTGGTTTACACTTTAATAATTTACTTTCAATATATTATCTTTTGTTAAATATCTTTGCAATATTGTGTTCTTTCATTTTGTTCTCAATCCAATTTAGATCACAATGTAGAGAATTTTTGCTTTTATGAGTTATCTTCACTGGATGGGGAATAATAATAGCAAGTACTACCTTTAGTTAAATATTTCTCACTAGCCCCCAAGGGGGCAACTCAATTGGCAAGTGCCATCAAAATGAAGTTCCATGAGGTTTCGAGTTCAACTCCCCTCGACTTGCAATGTGTGTCGTGTATGGGGCCTCATGGGAACACCTAGAGGTTATAGTGGTAGCAGTTGGATAACATGACCACGTGTAATGGGAGCATATGCCCAACTAGTTGTTGATTCCTCTAGACATATAAAAAAAAAAAAAAAATCTCACTAAATTCACATGAAGAATTGGAGAAGGATACAATGTTGCAGAAGAAGGTTAGAACCACTCACATAGGTTAGAAATAAGTATGGAAAATCAGACTGGAAGGAAAATATCCAATGAAGGAAAAGTGGTACAAGAGTAATAAGACTTATGAAATGTTTTCACATCTCCTTCCAATAGATTTTGCGGACCAAAAGACTCCCATTGGGGGGATGTGATATTAATGTATTAGTGAACTACAAAGTGTTCAACCTTAGAGCCTTACTTGTTGTACATGCATTTTTTGGATCTTGACATGTGTAACCTAGAGTTGGAGCACTTCACATGTGGGGATACTTTATGTAGAGTTAGGTTGCTTATAGTGGAATAGGTCCACTTTGTATATAGAGGGAGGGAAAAAAAATTTATTTTTTTCATTCATGTGACACATTTGTATTAGAGATGTGAGGAGTGGAGTGCACTAGTATCTTTCTTTAGTACTCTTCTTCATTATAATTTCTCTCGTTTCCTCAAAGTTTTAGGGTTTTGGGAGGAATTTCAAGGAAAGATGAGGGTTAGGGTTTCACCCTTAGGATAGAAAGAAAACTAGTTCTTTCAGTAAACCATTGAGAGGAAAATATAACATTTTATCTTGTATCTTTTCTAAGAGGAGAAGAGTATGGTTTTGCGTCATTTGGAAACCATGATGTTACTTGTTATGCTTATAATTATGGAGGAGAAGAGAGGGAGACATATTGTACACTTGAGGGATGCATGTCTAGGTGCCAAGGAGGAAATGTTGATGATAATTATCACTTGTTGAGGATGTTTTGGTAGTGGAAAGATTTTGTTAGGAGTAATTTATAGATAGGATTTGGTGGCTATGGTTTTCATGGTTCCCCTAGATAAGATTTGTAGGTATTGACTTGCACTAGATTTATTATAATTTTGTGGTATGTACTTGTTCATCATCTCTTAGAATTAATATGCATGCTGGCATATCTGGATGATATTTTGAAATATATTGATGGAATATTTCAAAAGGTATTGAGGGGTTATCCCTTCTTGTTTAAATACAAAGTTTACCTTTAAATGAGGCCTTTGGCCCTAACCCTATTCATTTCAAAGTTGAGAATAAATTCAAAAAAGGTTGGATGGCATACTTGTTTTACATCATATGCATCTTTGAAATAATCTAATGGGATTTATTTTGGATTTCAAAGTATCATATTTGAAAGAGGCTCAATGGTGTATCATGCATATTCAAAATAAGATCTTTGGAAGAGTCCTGACAATCTATTATGTGGATATTTTGAAAGAGGACAATGACCATTTTTCAAATAGGCCTCATGGTTTATCAGGTGGATCTTTCAAAAGTGGTTGATGGATATATTTTGAAGGAGCTTGATGGATTTTCCATCAAATATATCATTCAATAGAGGGAGATATTTTGAAGAGGTTTGATGGGGTATCTTTTGTGCATTTGGTTGAACTTTTGAAAGGGCCCTATGGGTGATATTTGAAAGGGCCCTATGGGTGATAAGCTTGGCAACCTTTATTTATGCATTGGAAAAATCTTTAAGATTTCCCAATGTGATATTTTTAATAATCTCAATGGATTATTTGAAATGAGACCAATAACATTGGCATGTGTGAGTATTAGGATGATCTTCGAATTGAGCACAATGGGTTCATTCAAATAGGATAAATAGGTTGAAGTTAGGGTAAGTACCAAGGGCTTGATTATTTTAAATATCTCTTTCAAATGAGCCAAGGTAAGTACCTTTAAATAGGTTCGATGAAACTCCTAATAAGGACCAAACCTTGAAAAAATGGGTTCATTGAGGTATTATTTAGTAGAGAAAGAGATTCCTAATCCTGGAAGGGTTATGTTCAAATAAAAGTACAAAACATATGTGAATGTGATGATATAATGAGATGGGTACATTATACAAAACATTCACTAGTTAGAAGTCCTATAGAAAGCCAATATTGGTAGAAGAAAACCTAATAGAGTGGAGGAAGTAATCACTTTGATGCACTTGAGTCATTGGCACAAAGTAGAAACTCATTGAGCCTCTTTTAGTCTATTCACCATGATAATTAATTGAAAAAGAATTAGCAAGGCATTTGAAGATATATTTTTTCCTTTGGGTTTCTTCAAGATAAAACTTTGTGTCGTATTGTATGTGAATGTTGTTTACTTGCATTGAGATATTTTTTTTTAATACATAATCACCATTTCTCCAAGACAAATATTTGTATCATAGTGTATGTAAATGTTGTTTACTTGCATTGAGTTCTTTTCTTTTGAATACATAGTCAATAGTAATAATTATAGTAGCATGAAACAAAGAAAGGGAAATTCATTAATCAAGAATATGTTTTGGTGAATCATGTTGGCCATAGGCTAAATGATTATAGATAATTTTTGGTACTTATATCAATAAAATTGAGCAAATTTCAAAAGAGAAGTGGTGCATCGGTATGATATTGTTCTTCTTACAAAAACCATTTA
>SNQJ01S0013949.1:302663-330591 GCA_010110895.2 Picea sitchensis
TTCTTGGAGCTAGGAAGCCGGCTAGGCTCCTAGTTGGCAGGGAGGATTCCGTTGTTTCACTCTGGGCAAGCGGGAAAAGAATACTTGGAAGCATCCAGGACTACAGTACAACCGGTGAGCTTCGACAAGCTAAGGAGGAGGTACTTTTCAGTGATATTTTGTTATTGATGTTTTGAGTATACTTATGTTTTAAGCTCTTAAATCTTAAAGTTAGCCTACTACTTATTTCATCATGTTATTAAATTTATCATTGAGCAGATGTAGAATAATTGTGTAAATGAAAATGGAATTATGCTAAAATGAAGTTGTAATTGTGTATGTGTTTGAATAAATTGTTAATTGCTTAGCATCCTGTGGACGGGTGCTACAGTAGGTTAGGGTTTTTCTCATCTTATATTTTTTGGTATCATTATAAATTGTAGTTTCAATGTCTAGTTATAGGGTTTTTTCAAATGAGCATAATTGTCACATCTCTTCTTAGGGATAATCTATCACCACTCTAACCATTTTTTATTGCTACATATATTGGAATTTTTTCACCATTTGATTAATTAATACAATTTGGTTTACACTTTAATAATTTACTTTCAATATATTATCTTTTGTTAAATATCTTTGCAATATTGTGTTATTTCATTTTGTTCTAAATCCAATTTAGATCACAATGTGGAGAATTTGTGCTTTTATGAGTTATCTTCACTGGATGGGGAAGAATAATAACAAGTACTACCTTCAATTAAATATTTCTCACTAAATTCACATGAAGAATTGGAGAAGGATACAATGTTGCAGAAGAAGGTTAGAACCACTCACATAGGTTAGAAGTAAGTATGGAAAATTAGACCGGAAGGAAAATATCCAATGAAGGAAAAGTGGTTGTTAGGAACCTATAATGTACCTTTTTGCTCATACTTTTTGCTATCATTACATCCTTTTCCCACTCATATTTAAGTCTACATTATCACCCTAATCTATTTTTCCCAAAGGTATATAATGTTTCTTCTTTTTTCTATATGTTTAATTTGTTTTACATGCAATTTTACATTAATTTCATACTTAGCCATTAATCAGAAATATATAGTTGCTAAAACAGTTGAAGACTGCAATTAAATTATTGTTGCTACTTGAAGACCACGTTGTCGAAATTCAAACAGTATGCAACTCCCGTGGCTGAAGCAGTCCACTATTTGCGATGCCGAAACAACATTTATAGCAGCAACAAGAAATATTGTTGTTGCTTGAAGACCACGTTGCTGAAACAGTCAAATAGTACGCAAATCTCATTGCTGAAACAATCTGTGATTTGTGATGCTGAAACACACATAGCAGTAACAAGAAAACATAATTAAAGAAGCTGTTACACCGGCTGCAACATTTGTACCTCAAGCCAGCACCATTACAACCACTGTAACAACATTTTTCTATGGAAGATCTGAATATCCTATTCCAGCATAGAAGATTAGATTAGACTAAGAATAGGATTTGTATGTACACATGTAATTTTATGCTTAATTGTATTAAGAGGATTCTCCTCTTTAAATAGGGGAGAAATCAACATTAGAAAGGGAGATTACGAAAGGCTTAGCTAGAAAGGAATTATAGAGAAGGAGCGTGTTCACTTTGGATATTGTAACTTGACACATTTGATAGATGAATAAAAGATCATTCTGAGCATTTCTTCTTAGTTCCTTTCATTTCTGGGGAATCTTGTGAGAAGGAGAGGGCCCACCTTCTTCACAAGATTCACCCATTAGTTTCTGTAGTGTGTTAGTATTGTTTTTATTCATACCTTGTTAAAACTCTATTTTGCTGAAACTCTATTTCCACTGATTGTTACATCGTTTTCATACAATTCATTCCTAGGTAATTGTTAATCATTTTGACTGGTAATTTTGTTTGCATAATGAGTTTATGAAAGTGTGATAGTCAGAGACAAGTGCTGAAGATTCCTGCTTGGGGGAATAGGGTCTTGTTCTCTGTTCATAATAGTTAGTCTTCTTTGTAGTATGCTGAAAGGTTCCTTTTCCTAGGTTGTTGTTTCTTAATGTAATTCATGATTCTTCTGATAATTATTTTCCTTTGAATCTTAAAATCTGCAATAGATAGATTGTTTTTTCTGTAATTCAAAGTAGAACTTCAGTCTGTTCAAAGAAAGGTGTGATTAGTGTACTTTTACTACAACTCTAGATTACTTTTGAGATTGAGCATATACAATGTGTGATTTCCTTTGAAATAAACAGACTTCCCTGGGTTGACAATTTATGTAACACTTGATTGTTTTAATTGATAAGCAATTATAGTGACCAACATTTTGGCGCTGTTGTCGGGGAAGGAAATTATAGATTTCAAAAGTATTTATGTTCTTTCAGATATACATATTGCATGAGAGGACGCGGAGACCTCAAAGAAACTGACCCTATAGGTGGCAGGGGCAGAGGAAGGGGAGGAAGAAAGACTTTTATCGACAAGATTATATCAAAATCTGAATCTGTTGCTCTTCAGCAACCAAGCTCTCGAAAACCAAAGCCTCAACCTTCCTTTCAAGAGAACTTCGAAATGGGGAAAGAGATTTTGAGCCCTGAGACAGTTGAGAGACCAACAAAAAACATTGAGGATCAAGCAAGTGCAGCAGGGGAACAAAAAGAAGAAACCATGGATGAGTATAATGAAGAATTGCACCATGAAGAATAGGTAGGTCCTGAAGGAGAGGTAAACGATGAAAACTCTTTTTATACCTTAGGATTTCCTATTGGTGATCTCCCTAGAGGAGTAGCTCCCATGAAGAATATTTCACTTTTATCTTTACCTAACTTTCATGGTTAATCTTCTGAAGATCCCGATGAATTCCTTTTCGAGTTTGACATATTATGCAGAAGTTATGATTACATCTCCAATGCTAAAAAATTAAAGCTATTTCCAGCAACATTAAAGAGAAATGCACTAAGATGGTTCATGAGTCTTGGAGGTCATGTAATCACAACATGGGATCAGATGAAACATAAATTTCTGCACAAATATCAAGACTATTGCTGAACAAGAGAAAAAAGAGAAGAACTATTCAAGATGATACAGAAAGAGGATGAAAATATGGAGGACTTTGTGGAAAGGCTACAATATAATCTACAAAGATCCAATCACCCCGATGTAAGTAAATATATTCTTAAAACAATATTGTTAAAAGGAGTAAGGGATGATTGTCTAGATATGCTGAAAATGCTTGGTAAAGGAGACATATCTAAAGAATCATATGATGAAATTGTTAACCTTTGTAAAACATGTTCAAGAGGAGCTGCAAGGAATAGATCAAACAACAGGGATACCACATTTTCAAGAGTTCAAAAATCATCCAGTGGAGGAGCAACAAGAGCCGAAATAGTTAATTTATTTGAGGATTTTAAAACTGAAATGTTAAGCTCTTTTGCTTCACAAATTGACACCTTGTAGATTAAAAAGAAACAAGCTGAAGCAGAAGCAGCTCTGTCCATGTTTTGTTCCAAATGCAGAGAAAAGAACCCACGAAGGGAATGCCCATTGGACAAAGTGCCAATTTGCACCATTTGTGATAAGGATCATGAAACTCAACAATGCCCTTCTTTACCAGGAATCAAAGCAGCGTTACAACCAACCGATGAAGAAGCTAAAGCTATCTATCTATTGACACAGAGAAGGAAATGGAAACCGTGGGGACAAGGTATGAATCCTAATATGCCATTTACATCTTCTAATCATTGGAATAATTATCCTTCTTTTAGCCAAGCAAATAACCCTCCCTTTAACCAAATGCAATACCCACCCCTAAATCAAATGAATTACCCACCCATGCAACAAACAAACCCTCCCTTTGTAGACCCAACAATGTGGACTCCTTGGCCTCCACAACAACAACCTTACCTTAACCAATGGAATCCAAATAGGAGAGGTCAACAACCCCCGTTCCCAAATCAATTTCCTCAATCATAATTTCAGCAACCACTCCCTTTACCACCAGGTGCTCCACCAAATAATCAAATGATGCGACCCCAACTACCTATACAACCTAACCCTAACCCCAATAATAAGGATGTGCAGTGTATTGATATTCAAAACCAGCCTATACTTTCTCTTTTACCTACACAATGCAATGATATTCATTTACGATCTGGGAAAATAGTAGAACCTATCATTGATGATGTTACCTTTTCTGATTCAGATAAAGAAGAAATAAAAAAACATGATTCACCTGAAGAGGTACAACCATGCTCTAATACCATTGTTGAAACAACAGAACCACCATTCTCTGAACGCTTAGGTTTGACTAAAACTCCTGAGCTACCTACTTTCAATCTTCTAGGGGAATTACAAAATCTCTATGTCAAAATTCCACTATTACAAGCCCTAAGAGATGTACCAATTTATGCTAGAACTATGCGGGACATTTTGGTTAAGAAACCCGGTAGGAAAACTAAAGATCCCCTCACAGTGCATGTCATGGGTGATTTGTCTGCACTAATGTCGGGTAAAGCTCCTCCAGTTAAATATGGTGATCCCGACCATCCTACTGTCATAGTGCAAATTGGAAAAACAATAGTTCCTCGAGTTTTGGTAGACTTAGGCGCTGCTATCAATATTATGACTCTTGAAACTTCACAACTGTTACAACTGAAGAATGAAATCAGAGATACCCCAACCATTCTAGAATTAGTTGACCGTTCCACAATCAAACCGGAAGGAGTTATTGAAGACCTAATCATCTCAGTTGAGTCCTGGAATTATCCAGCTGACTTTGTGGTATTACAACCGAAACAAAGTTGGGGGGTCATCCCCTAATTTTGGGTAGGCCTTGGCTAGCCACAACAGATGCCTTTATCAGCTGCAGATCGGGTTCAATGACAATTTCCAATGGATATGAGACCAAACAGCTTACTCTCTTCCCTCACGCTACACCCTTGATTAATAATGACAATTCCTTATGGGTGGACTATGATGATAAAACTACTCAACCTATATTGACTATCGGACAAGCCTTAAGACTTAAAGATGCCACTGAGGATGAAGTAATTAACAATTTTATTTTTGAACCCTCCTCTGTGACTCCAGAAACACATAATCAACTAGCTACACTTTTGGAGTAAGATATCTAGGAACATCTTAACTCTGAAGACCTACCTAAAACATCAGCTACCATCTCTTCTAAAAGTATACCAGTAGAAATTGAACTTGGCAAAACATTGAATATAAACCCCAACTTGACAGTTGTTGAAACACAACAATTAATGAAGTTACTTCTTGAACATAAGGAAGCATTCGCATGGGACTATATAGATATGAAGGGAATCTCTCCCGAATTATGTACTCATTGTATCTATATCAAGGAATATTGTCGACCGATCTGTCAATATCAATGACAAATGAACCCTAATTTAAGAGAAATTCTTAAAGAGGAACTTCAAAAATTGCTTAATGTAGCGTTTATATATCCTATATCTCACAGTGAATGGGTTTCTCCATTGGTAATAGTTCCTAAGAAAAACGGGAAATGGAGAGTGTGTGTAGATTATAGAGCCTTAAATAAATCCACTCAAAAAGATCATTTTCCATTGCCATTCATTGATCAGGTGTTAGATAGTTTGTTAGGGAAGAAATTCTTCTCTTTCTTAGATGGTTTTAGTGGGTATAACCAGATCAAAATTGCACCCCAAGACCAAGATAAGACCACTTTTACTAGCCCCTAGGGAACTTTTGCTTATAGAGTCCTCCCATTTGGACTATGTAATGCACCAGCAACCTTTCAAAGAGCAGTTATAGGAATCTTTTATGATATGATTAATGACTCTATGGAAATTTTTATGGATGATTTTACCCCTTATGGTGTCTCTTTTGAGGAAGAACTACAAAATCTTGAGAAAGTACTTAATCGATGTATACAAGCCCACCTCTCCTTAAGCACCAGAAAATTTCATATGATGATGAGTGAAGGAGTGGTAATTGGACATTTTATTTCATCTCAAGGAATTCAAGTAGATCCATCCAAGATACAAGTCATTAAGAACCTTCCTATTCCCAAAACCCAAACAGATGTGAGAAGTTTCTTAGGACATGCTAGATACTATAGAAGATTTATCAATTTTTTTTCCAAAATAGCTTCTCCTTTGTTTGTACTACTTATGAAAAATGTTGAATTCAAGTGGACTAATCTCTGCTAGGAAGCATTTGATGAACTCAAACATCAGTTATCTACAACTCCTATTTTAAGGGGACTTGATTGGGCATTTCCCTTTCATATATCCTCTGATGCTTTGGATATTGCAATAGGAGTTGTCCTGGGACAAGAAGAAAATCATCTCCCTTATGCTATCTACTTCATTAGCAAGAATATGAGTCCTGCTGAAGTTAACTATACAGTTACTGAAAAAGAATTTTTATCAGTTATCTATGCTATTAATAAATTTTGACATTACATCACTGGTTATTCTACTTTTGTCCATACTAATCACTCAGCTATTAAATATTTAATGAACAAATCTGTCACAAATGCTCGAGTCACCAGATGGTTACTATTATTACAAGAATTTGATAATACCATTGTAGATCGACCAAGAAAAAAAATGTAGTTGCTGATTTTCTTTCTCGGTTAACACCTGATGATAATACCCCAGTAGATGATTCCTTTCCTAATGAATATTTATTTGCAGTATCTGCTCACTCACCATGGTATGCAGACATTGGTAATTATTTGGTTGCAGGGAAGTTACCGCCACACCTATCCCACCGAGAGAAAAGAAAAATCATTCAACAAAGTGCTCGGTATAGATGGATAAGTGGGTGTATTTTCTACACAAGACTTGATCAAGAAATCCAAAGATGCATTAGAGAATATGAAGTTTATGATTTACTAAAATCTTGTCATGATGGCCCTTGTGGAGGGCATTTTGCTGATAAAAGAACGACACATAAAATTCTTAGGATGGGTTATTATTGGCCCTCACTTTTTAAAGATGCAAAGAAATATGTTTGGGCCTGTGACAAATTTCAAAGAATGGGACAACCTAATCACAAGGATGAAATGCCATTAAACACCCAGGTAGTACTCGAACCATTTGAAAAATGGGCCTTAGACTTTGTAGGACCCATTAACCCTCCATCCAATCAAAAAGTTTATATACTAGTCTGCACAGATTATATGACCAAATGGGTGAGGCTAAAGCACTCCATAGAGCTACTGAAGAAGTTGTTCTGGATTTATTATTCGAAGATATCTTTGTCAGATTTGGAGTTCCTAGAGAATTAGTCACATATGGAGGACCTCCTTTCACCTCTCATGGTTTTAAATCCACCCTTCAAAAATATCATATTCATCATAGAATGACTACTTGATACCACCCCCAAGCCAATGGATAGGTGGAAAGCACAAACAAAGTAATATAAGTCATTCTCACAAAAAAAGTGAAGGAAAATCAAAAGGATTGGTCTCAAAGGCTCCCTGAAGCATTATGGGCTTACAGAACTACCTGGAGAAATACTACAGGATTCTCCCCCTATGAATTAGTTTATGGAAAAAGTGTTGTCTTTCCTATGGAATTTGAAATCAAAACCTTAAGGATTACTTTAGCTATTAACCTTGATTTGACTGATGCACAGAAAACTAGGTTGCAACAACTTAATGAATTGGATGAAAAAAGATTAGATGCTATTTACCAGACAACTATGATTCAACAACAAAGAAAAAAATGGCATGATACAATCATCAAGCATAAGCAATTCCGGAAAGGTAATTGGGCTTTATTGTACAATTCTCAGTTTAAAGAATTCCAAGGAAAACTACGTACAAGATGGCTAGGACCTTACGAAGTGGATACTGTTTTCCCCAATGGAATAGTAAGGCTCCTAACAATTGATGATTCTAAAACACCATTATTAGTGAATGGTCATCGGCTCCGTCTGTACCAGTGCCGCATTTCCAAAGAAGATTTTAAGGCCACATGCGTGGCAGATTCACATTATCTCTTTTTAAAGGAGCCTTCTGCCCCTCATTGCAGTTAATTTTTCTGAATTTTATTCTTTAGTATTAGATTAAAATTATTTTTATTAATAATCCCTGTCAAGGATAGCATGTTACAATTGATTCCTTTTGTAGACTCTCGATCCAGAAAAGGCCTACCAAGAAAGGACAATCTTACTTCAAGCAAATCCAAGCTTCATCTTGTGAAGCATTGCTCTTTTTTTTTCCCTCAATCCATTCATCTTCATTTTCAATTCCCCGTCCCCATTTTTCCATTGCTGAAACACCACTCTTCAGCAACATTTTTCCTCATTTTCCCATTGCTGAAACACCACTCTTCAGCAACATTTTTTCCTCATTTTCCCATTGCTGAAACACCACTCTTCAGCAACATTTTTCCTCATTTTCCCATTGCTGAAACACCACTCTTCAACAACGTTTTTCCTCATTTTCCCATTGCTGAAACACCAATCTTCAGCAACATTTTTCCTCATTTTCCCATTGCTAAAACACCACTCTTCAACAACATTTTTTCCTCATTTCCCCATTGCTAAAACACCACTCTTCAACAACATTTTTCCTCATTTTCCCATTGCTGAAACACCACTCTTCAACGACGTTTTTCCTCATTTTCTCATTGCTGAAACACCACTCTTCAACAACATTTTTCCTCATTTTCTCATTGCTGAAACACGACTCTTCAGCAACATTTTTTTCCTCATTTTCCCATTGCTGAAACACCACTCTTCATCAACATTTCTCCTCATTTTCCCATTGCTGAAACACCACTCTTCAACAACATTTTTTTCTCATTTTCCCATTGCTGAAACACCACTCTTCAGCAAAATTTTTCCTCATTTTCCCATTGCTGAAACACCACTCTTCACCAACGTTTTTCCTCATTTTCCCATTGCTGAAACACCACTCTTCAGCAACATTTTTCCTCATTTCCCCATTGCTGAAACACCACTCTTCAACAACATTTTCCCATTTTTTCCACTGCTGAAACACCATTTCTTCAGCAATATGTTCCATTGTTAAAACATCACTCTCCAGCAAACTTTTTTCCATTCTTTTTTTGTTGCCAATATACCACTTTTTCAGCATTTCCTGTTATAAAAACATCTTCTTCAGCTCTTTTGCTCTCACTTCTCCTATTTTTCATAACATTATGTCATTTCACTACCTTCTCCCATGATTAAACAAACCCTTGATACAATTTCTCTCATAAATCCAAAGTTTCTCCCATGATCACTGCAGATCTATTATGGATAGGCACTATATATTTCGAAGTACGAATCAAAGGTAAAGATGAGGTATGTAAACTTTATATGTAAATACAATTAAACTATGGCTAATAAGAATATCCCGATTCATTATTATCATTCACTTAAAGTCACTATTTTATCCGTAGTTGGGGGGGAGGAAATATCAAAACTTTATGCCATCATTTCACACGAACTGACTACCGTCACTTCCTTTTTACCCATTATTTCATCCTTTCACCATCAATTACATGCCCTCATCCGCAAAACTTACTCTGTTCGGGTTTACTCGGCTCTACGACTGTGCATTTTACTGAGCTGAATAGCTATGGGAGGTCCTGTTATACGACACGAACCCGCCACGATAACCTTTCTAGAATTGTATCCAGAAATCTACCAAATATTTTAGCAGGCAGGCTGCCTGGTTTATTTTCAGAGGCTACAGGGATTTGATCAATAACAGGTTCTTCAATTTGCTCAGAATCTTCAAGAAGACCATTCTATTGTTCAAGGGGTTCGAATTCCATTCACAGAGGATGATATAGCACAGGTTTCGGGTCTTCCCATCATTGGTATTCATTGGTTCAGCTGTAAACACATTATTCTTAATGCCCAACAGAATTTTCTCTTGACAGGAGAACAAGTTGACCCTAAAGCCTGGGGTGTTCGACTTAGCTCGTTTCTGCCTCCTTGGCCGAAAGTTGCAGAGTTTTTCAAGAACTACCTTACCTATGAAGGCCGATACTAGGTAGTTTACCAGCACAAATTTCTCTTGTTATATCATTTACGACATGCTATACTGGTGAATATTCCTTACTATCTACTCAGATGTCTTAGAAATATGTCACACTATTGTAGACAGGCTAAAAAACCCATCCTTTCCCTAACCCATCATCGTCTAGTTCAATTACTCATCCAAAAAGGTTTTGCCCAATAAAACGATCTCCTAAACGATCCACCCATAAACCCTCAAGAAGCCATTGAACATCCTGAAGACCCTCATGAAGAGCAACGACAAAACCTTCTTGACCCCCTGGAAATACCTATTAATCCGCCTACAAATCTAATTGACCCAATTAACCCTCCTACCATACCAAGCCCACCCCACAATTTACCAGAATCATCTACCCCCACTATTTATATCTCTAGCAATGATTCTCAAGCAGATAAACCTAATAACCCTCCCCGGCCCATCATTGAGGAAAAACCCACTCGCAAAAGAAAGAGGAAAACTACCACTTTTTCTGCCTTTTTACCTAGAAAACGAACGAGGGCTTCAACCAAAACAACAAATACTGCCACTACTCTAAACCCCTAACCCATTTTGCTAAAATCCCATACACCTCCACCCTCCCAAATCCCAGAATTTTTATCTATTCCACCTACGGGCACTGAAACACAAGAACCAGAAGCCCAGGGTGCTGCAACATCATTTTCTTTAAATCAAGTAGCTGAAACACAAGAACTAGCTACTCATTCAGTAGCTAAAACACAAGAACCAACTATAGCTGCTACACAAGAACCAGCTACAGCTGAAACACAAGAACCATCTGCTGATTTTTTTCCTGAAATATAGGAATCAGATGCCCAGGGTGACGCAACGCTATTTTCTTTATATCAAGAAGCTGAAACACAAGAATCAGCTGTTGATTTTGTAGCTGCTCCATAAGAACCAACTATTGCGGTTGTGACTATTACACAAAAACCAATCACCCCTCTTGATACACCCATGACAGATCAACAACCAAAACCAACAATGGCCTCTCTCTTACAAGAGAATGAATTCCTAAGATCCGAACTGGAAGCCTACAAGCAAGAGCTGGTAATGGTAAAGGAAGCCTATGACAGGGAACTTAAATTGTATACCTTAGCTCTCATAGTGGCCATGACAGAGGAAAACACAAAAGATGATCAGTGTAGAGAGTATATGTGCAGCCAATGTGGGAATATTTATTATCAGGAAGGCTACAAAGTGGTTCAAATTCCAATGCTTGGAGCTTCCCCTGCACCTATGACTTTTGCAGTTAAAGAAGAAGAACACCCTATTGTTACACAAGAACCAGTAGGACCTTCAAAAATTCAAAAAAATGAACCTTGGCCTACAACAACTGCTACATTTGAAGCTCCTGTTTTTATTAGTGAAGCTACTCAACCTCTGCCTATTGATGAATCTGCCCCTCCTGGCAAGACCAGTACCGCTACTTTTGTGGAACAAGCCATTTAGACTCTACATCAGCCTAGCACTTGCGATTCTGAAACAAAAACTCCACCATGGAATGAGCAGGTAATAATGAACAAATTCAAAAAGGAGTCTGCTATTACATAGGACAAAAGTTTGTAGGAGCACAGACTACTTTGGCCGAACCACATATATTCAAACTGGGAAGCTTTGGAGAAAACATGCAAAGAATCTCGTGCCCATAAGAAGCAGAATGAGGAGTTAAAAAGCAAATTGCTCCTGATGTTTGATTTGGTACAAAAATTGTTGGCTGCTAGGAAACCATCCTCAAATTACTCTCTTTTCCTTATAGAATGACTTGCACTCTTTCAGATAAAATCAATCAAAGAAGGCAGACCCTATGCAGTGTTCAAACCATAAGATTTTGTTCAAAATTTTGTAGAAGCCTCTACTATTGATCAACATCTACTATGTGAGGTATATCTTCATAATGAAGCCATCCCTGAGAACCGACAGCTTAATCTTAACCCTCTTGTTGGTGATATCTAGATTCGGGCATTCGCCTCCTTCCTTACCAACCAGATTACATGGTAGAATGATTTTCTAGCTGCCAAGCATAACGAAGATAACCACCTCCTCTGGATACGGCCATAAATGTTGCCACCTTTGTTGCAAAATATTATCAATTTTTGAAGAAACCATGAATGATTCAATATATTCGGAAACTATAGGCAACAGTACTTCTGGATTGTCAACAGTTTATTAAATCCACAGAGATTGCTGCCCTACAAGCAAATAACATGTTTTGGCAACAATATTCTGAGAAAAGGCAGGAGCACAATCCCTTTAGTCCTACCAATCTTGAGACAACAATCTTCTGGGTACCTAGTTACATCAAATGTGTCCAGCAATGCGATGAAAACTGGATAGGTTATCAGTTCCATTTTCCCATTCTGTGGATGACAGCAGAGAAGTACCAAGTTCATCATAAGTTTCCCAAGAAGGTTAAAGTAGCATCCTGGCAAAGGCTACAACATGTTCAAGGATTCAGAGCCCCAACATACAATACTTTCTACAGCTACTGCTTAAGTAATTTGCATGCCCAGAGTCAGTATTCAGATTCTAATTCAGATTGAAATTGCATGAGGACATGCAACATTTTTAGTTGGGGGGGATGTTAGGACCCTATAATGTACCTTTTTGCTCATACTTTTTGCTATCATTACATCCTTTTCCCACTCATATTTAAGTCTACATTATCACCCTAATCTATTTTTCCCAAAAGTATATAACATTTCTTCTCTTTGCTATATGTTTAATTTGTTTTACATGTAATTTTACATTACTTTCATACTTAGCCATTAATCAGAAATATATAGTTGCTAAAACAGTTGAAGACTGCAATTAAATTATTGTTGCTGCTTGAAGACCACGTTGCTGAAAGTCAAACAACATGCAACTCCCATGGCTGAAACAGTCCACGATTTGCGATGCTGAAACAACATTTACAGCAGCAACAAGAAATATCATTGTTGCTTGAAGACCACGTTGCTGAAACAGTCAAACAGTACACAAATTCCGTTGCTGAAACAGTCCATGATTTGTGATGCTGAAACACACATAGCAGTAACAAGAAAAGATAATTAAAGAAGCTATTACACTGGCTGCAATAGTTGTACCTCAAGCCAGCACCATTACAACCACTATAACTACATTTTTCTATGGAAGATCTGAATATCCTATTCCAGCATAGAAGATTAGATCAGACTAAGAATAGGATTTGTATGTACACATGTAATTTTATGCTTAATTGTATTAAGAGGATTCTCCTCTTTAAATAGGGGAGAAAACAACATTAGAAAGGGAGATTACGAAAGGCTTAGCTAGAAAGGAATTACAGAGAAGGAGCATGTTCACTTTGGATATTGTAACTTGACACATTTGACAGATGAATAAAAGATCATTTTGAGAATTTCTTCTTAGTTCCTTTCATTTCTGGGGAATCTTGTGAGAAGGAGAGGGCCCACCTTCTAAAACTCTATTTTGTTGAAACTCTGTTTTGCTGAAACTCTGTTTCCACTGATTGTTACATCGTTTTCATACAATTCATTCATAGGTAATTGTTAATCATTTTGATTGGTAATTCTATTTGTAGAATGAGTTTATGAAAGTGTGATAGTCAGAGACAGGTGCTGAAGATTCCTGCTTTGGGGAATAGGGTCCTGTTCTCTGTTCAGAATAGTTAGTCTTGTTTGTAGTATGCTGAAAGGTTCATTTTCCTAGGTTGTTGTTTCTTAATGTAATCCAGGATTCTTCTGATAATTATTTTCCTTTGAATCTTAAACTCTGCAATAGATAGATTGTTTTTTCTGTAATTCAAAGTAGAACTTCAGTCCGTTCAAAGCAAGGTGTGATTAGTGTACTTTTACTACAACTCTAGATTGCTTTTGAGATTGAGCATATATAGTGTGTGATTGCTTTTGAAATAAACAAACTTCCCTGGGTTGACAATTTATGTAACACTTGATTGTTTTAATTGATAAGCAATTATAGTGACCAACAATGGTATGAGAGTAATAAAACTTATGAAATGTTTTCACTTCTCCTTCCAATAGATTTTGGGGACCAAAAGACTCCCATTGGGGGGATGTGATATTAATGGATTAGTGAACTACAAAGTGTTCAACCTTAGAGCCTTACTTGTTGTACATGCATTTTGTGGATCTTGACATGTGTAACCTAGAGTTGGAGCACTTCACATGTGGGGATACTTTATGTAGAGTTAGGTTGCTTATAGTGGAATAGGTCCACTTTGTATACAGAGGGAGGGAAAACAAATTCATTTATTTCATTCACGTGACACATTTGTATTAGAGATGTGAGGAGTGGAGTGCACTAGTATCTTTCTTTAGTACTCTTCTTCATTAGAATTTCTCTTGTTTCCTCGAAGTTTTAGGTTTTTGGGAGGAATTTCAAGGAAAGATGAGGGTTAGGGTTTCACCCTTAGGATAGAAAGAAAACTAGTTCTTTCAGTAAACCATTTAGAGGAAAATATAACATTTTATCTTGTATCTTTTCTAAGAGGAGAAGAGTATGGTTTTGCGTCATTTTTAAACCATGATGTTACTTGTTATGCTTATAATTATGGAGGAGAAGAGAGGGAGACATATTGTACACATGAGGGATGCATGTCTAGGTGCCAAGGAGGAAATGTTGATGATAATTATCGCTTGTTGAGGATGTTTTGGTAGTGGAAATATTTTGTTAGGAGTAATTTATAGATAGAAGTTGGTGGCTATGGTTTTCATGGTTCCCCTAGATAAGGTTTGTAGATATTGACTTGCACTAGATTTATTATAATTTTGTGGTATGTACTTGTTCATCATATCTTAGAATTAATATGCATGATAGCATATCTGTATGATATTTTGAAATTTATTGATGGAATATTTCAAAAGGTATTGAGGGGTTATCCCTTCTTGTTTAAATACAAATTTTACCTTTAAATGAGGCCTTTGTCCCTAACCCTAATCATTTCAAAGTTGAAAATAAATTCAAAAAAGGTTGGATGGCATACTTTTTTTACATCATATGCATCTTTGAAAGAATCTAATGGGATTTATTTTGGATTTCAAAGTATCATATTTGAAAGACGCCCAATGGTGTATCATGCATATTCAAAATAAGATCTTTGGAAGAGTCCTAACAACCTATTATGTGGATATTTTGAAAGAGGACAATGACCATTTTTCAAATAGGCCTCATGGTTTATCAAGTGGATCTTTCAAAAGTGGTTGATGGATATATTTTGAAGGATCTTGATGGATTTTCCATCAAATATATCATTCAATAGAGGGAGATATTTTGAAGAGGTCTGATGGGATATCTTTTGTGCATTTGGTTGAACTTTTGAAAGGGCCCTATGGGTGATATTTGGAGAGGGTATAAAGGGATTTCCTTTGAGTTGGGAGGAACACTTGGATAAGCTTGGCAACCTTTATTTATGCATTGGAAAAATCTTTAAGATTTCCCGATGTGATATTTTTAATAATCTCAATGGCTTATTCGAAATGAGACCAATAACATTGGCATGTGTGAGTATTAGGATGATCTTCGAATTGAGTGCAATGGGTTAATTCAAATAGGATAAACAGGTCGAAGTTAAGGTAAGTACCAAGGGCTTGGTGATTTTAAATATCTCTTTCAAATGAGCCAAGGTAAGTACCTTTAAATAGGTTCGATGAAACTCATAATAAGGACCAAACCTTGGAAAAATGGGTTCATTGAGGTATTATTTAGTAGAGAAAGAGATTCCTGATCCTGGAAGGGTTATGTTCAAATAAAAGTACAAAACACATGTGAATGTGATGATATAATGAGATGGGTACATTATACAAAACATTCACTAGTTAGAAGTTCTATAGAAAGCCAATATTGGTAGAAGAAAACCTAATAGAGTGGAGGAAGTAATTGCTTTGATGCACTTGAGTCATTGGCACAAAGTAGAAACTCATTGAGACCCTTTTAGTCTATTCACCATGAGAATTAATTGAAAAATAATTAGCAAGGCATTTGAAGATATATTTTTTCCTCTGGGTTTCTTCAAGATAAAACTTTGTGTCGTATTGTATGTGAATGTTGTTTACGTGCATTGAGATATTTTTTTTTCAACACATTATCACCATTTCTCCAAGACAAATATTTGTATCATAGTGTATGTAAATGTTGTTTACTTGCATTGAGTTCTTTTCTTTTGAATACATAGTCAATAGTAATAATCAAGAATATGTTTTGGTGAATCATGTTGGCCATAGGCTAAATGATTATAGATAATTTTTGGTACTTATATCAATAAAATTGAGCAAATTTCAAAAGAGAAGCAGTGCATCGGTATGATATTGTTCTTCTTACAAAAACCATTTATGATCTCTACAAGCAACTCAAAGTTCTCTATCATTTAAGCAAAAATGAATAACTTTCCACTAATATTAATAAAATCAAGCTTATGATCATTAAATTTAAGAAAAAAAATGATCCTCCAATTTTGTATGGTAATAACACTCTTAAGATGTCCAATCTTACACATACTTAGGTGTCATTTTAAATTACCATTTAACTTAGAATTGCAATGTTGTGAAGAGATCAATGACACTGGGAAATTCTATTATGGTCTTGAAAGAAAATGTAGAAATGTTGAACTCTAGGATTTAGATAAGAGATTTTTTATTTTCAATGCTTAAGTTATCCCATTTATTCTATACGGTTGTGAAGTTTGAGATTTCATCGTTCTTCAGGAGACTTAAAATTGAGCAAATCCAAAAACGTTTTATAGCCTATTTTTAAAATTAAATGTTATTCTCCTTGCCCTATTCTCTTGATTAAATATGATTGTACTTCTATGTAGTCTAAAGTCATGATTAAATGTATAGAATATAAACATAAATTGCTCAAGTTGAATAAGGCTAATCTTACATAGAATATAAACATAAGTTGTTTAGGTTGAATAAGAATAAGCTTGTTATTTCTTCATCCAATGGCTTATGGGATAGATATGGAGAAGCTTGGCCTAATTATTGAAATATAAAATATGAACATTGTTATCACTAGGAATCACCCTCAGACTGTAATGAGGATAAGTCCAATACCCATCCATTTATACAGTAAATGTAAATGAGTTTTTGGTGATCAAATGGAAAGGACTCAATGATAATAACATTCTAACTCAGAAATCTGGACTAGCATGCATAAGCAATTGAGCTATGGAATCAACTTCAGTCAGTAAGTTGGAGTAAGGGTGAATAGAGGGAAGAATTTAGTGAGGAGAGTGTAGAGGTATACCATGGACATCAGGTCTTCGAATAGCCTAAGGAGGAAAAACTTAAACACAAGGTCCTCTTGAATTCAAATCTTAAAGAAACTGGAAGAAATTATAAAAACACTATAATATAACATTCATCGTCATAACAATCCATATGAATCAGTCATTCATGAACTCTCTCAATATCAGAGGCAAATAAGATGGATTAAGAAAGATGGCTTAGATTAACCAAGATGTCTCAAAAAATAAATACATAACTAGAGAACTAGTGTTCTTCATAAAAATATTACAATCTTAGGGATCCTAGCTCAACCATTCGACCTTAAAAAAATATCAAAACTACATATATATAATAAAATGATACAACCACCAGAAATGTGATCAGATCACTGCCTTCAAATCCTTCAGTCGGAGCCCTCTCTGTCAGGTTGTGTAGAATTTCTTCTATTGTGAGATGCGATCTCTTCTGCCTGAACCTTCTATGTCTTTCCATTTATGTGCTGAGATGAGGTCTCAACCACCGCTCTCATTCTCTGTAACTGCCTTCATCGGGATTAGGACCGGGCCTTACACCCATAACTATTCTCAGATGGTGCCAATGTCTTATGCGAGTCCATCCTGACGCCTCAAGGCCATGAATGGTATTTTTATGTGACTAATGTGAGATTTGCAGGTGGCAATCTAATAGAATATTCCTAGGGGCTGTTGTGTGCTTCTGGTGGATCTTTACTATAGGTCCTATGAAACCCATGACCTTCCTCTTTTGTGCTTCCAAAATATCAAGCCTTAGGCACTAGCTCCTTCTTCATCACCCCTTAACACTATGACCTCAGGCCATGACCTCACGTAATTGCATGATTGCGGGTGCGACCAAGGATGGTTTGAAAGAAAATTTATTTTTTCCCCGTAATTCACCATTAACCTCCATGCGTCCCTTTCAAAAAACCATAGTTTCGATTGCGGCCCGCCCCTAAGATTTTAAAACATGTGCACCTTCCAACCCCGCAATTTGGCATGACCATTGATATTGCGATCTAAGATTAGGCCCTCTGATTAATGGCTCGGCTCCAACACTTTTTAGATTGACAGATTGGATCTTTCCCTTCAAAACAACGACCGATATTTTCTTCGCAGATCGACCTTCATGAATTTCAATTCTCAAACCACATTTCCCTCTAAGAAAAACCTCTGGAGCTGAGGATCTAACGACGCATGGCATTCTGGATAATTAAACAGTCCAGATCTATTTCAGGCTTTGACCATTGATTTTGGGCCTGGAATGAGTCACTATGAGTGATGTGATTTGCACTCATGGTTGTGGCCTATGGCCCTTGACAACTTTATGTGGTAACATTTGGCTCCACAGGCGATGGCATGCTCCCTGGGATTTTCCAAGAACAAACAATTCCAGTCATGTTATGCATTGGGTTATGGATTCAAGCTCAAAACATTTCTCCGAAGGCCGACATGTACACTATTCTACTTATAAAAAGGAAAACAAACACCCATGCTCCAAAAAGAGCTTATTTATGTACAAAACCTAAACTAACTAACTTTTACAATGGGCTAGGTTAAGGAAAACTTCCACCATAGCCATTCAAACTGTTTGATCACTTAATCCTTCACTTCACCACAAATGATCCATAAGAAACAAGGAAAGTGTGATAGCTGGCTAATTTCATTCTTATGATCACCCATATTACCTTCAAATGTTGATAAAAAGATCAAGCCTACATGCTCCAAAGGATTTGAAAAGTATAAATTTATGTACTCATTGACAGGGTCATGAAACTGGAGGCAACACATGATTAACTTATGAAAGGTGACCTTCACTTTTTCAAAGCTGCTGAAAAATTTCTTGATGTCCCCTATAGGAACACTTGATTGAAAGATAGCCACAGGCATATGTGGGTCCAAAATCTGCTTACTGTGAACTGTTGGTACAAGTGGAAGAAGGATGGACGTAGGTGGCTGCTGATCCATTAATGATCATGGATTTAATTCAGGCTGTGTATAAATGACCTCTTCATGTGCCTCAACTAAGGGTTGCTCCTGGTCAAATTTTATGTCTTCCGTGACAAGGCCAACCTCTGCATCATCCTTACTGTCTTCATAGTGATCAAATACAAGATAAGGCCATTGCTCATCATCACTAGGATATTCATCAAAAAGGGGTTGTCTTTCATATCTATGATCAGCCTTTAAATCAATAATTTTATCAGGAAAATAACTGTTAAAAATATCTATTTCAGGAACAGTAGTAATTGTTTCTCCTAGTTGTTCATACACATGATTTCTATCAATACATGGTTTTTCATTGATACATTCTTCGAAGAAAAAATCATTCAAATCTTTTCCTTCATATGGATAGCAAGAAAAAATTTCCTTACGCTAAGAGTTGAGATGATACTGACTTTGAATCCTCCCACAAGCTCGGAGGTTATCCTCCACTTCCCTAGCACCCATGAATAACTGAGATAAATATGTTTATTTCCTTTCTCTCAGGTGAAGGACAAATTCTGAATGCTGAGCCATGACATAGTACACCATTGCAACAATCTTTGTGGGTCTGATATCTACATGCATATTATGATACACACGGTAAAAACTCTTGTTGAAGATGGCCAAGGCTTCCTCTTCCCCTCTTCTCAAGGAAATAAAATCATCCCAGTACTGATCAAGGGACTTGTTCTCATCCCACCACTTCAAAAATGCATTGCATAATTCAACCCAGGAACCAATGGAGTCATCTCCCAAACATTTAAACAACACAACAACATCTCCAAACAACAAATTTGAGAACAATCTCATGGCAAAATCATAATGAGCAATCTCAAATTGACCAACAAAGTTATCAAAGGCCTCCACATGCCTCTCATCTGTAACATGATCTTCCCCAGAAAAATGAGGAAGGTATTTAAATATATCAGGAGGATAAGGATGAAGATGATATGAAATTTTTAAAGGTTTAAACAGCCTGTCTCTGAATCTAGTTTTAAAACTAGTGGGCTTAATATGAGGCTTAACACACTGATGGCAAGGCTCGATAATAATAGCATGATGTGATGAGATTTTAGGAGGTTGCGGATCAATTTCAACCTCCTCATGGATGCAAGGGTGATTGAATCCAGGAGGGATCTCAGTATGAAGTTTATCCTTATGAATAGGCTGAGTTGAGGATATAGGATCAACATCTCCAACATAGGAAGAAAGTATGGATTCTTCCTCCAAGGATGGATATATAAAGGGAGGCTGGTGATCAACCGAATAAACAAAGAAAAATATAACCCTCTTTATATGTGAATGGAAAAAAAAAATGAGCTGATAAAGAATAACAAAAGTTCATGCAGAAATTTCATAAGATGATACCTAGTCATTCCCTTCATATTTATGTCAATAGGATCTTCCCCTGTGGAGTCTCTGATTTTGGAGTCACCAGGTATATGATTAAAGTCAATTTTTTGTATCCCTCTCTTGTCTACTATCAAGAGTTGGATCTATGTCGTTCTTCCCATGGAGCTCTAAAAATCTGCTCAAATCCATCCCCGACAACGACACCATTTATGTTAGGACTAGGAATCACCCTCAGACTGTAATGAGGATAATCCCAGTACCCATCAGTTTATACAACAAATGTAAATGAGTTTTTGGTTATCAAATGGAGAGGACTCAATGATAATAACGTTCCAACTCAGAAATCTGGACTAGCATGCTTAAGCAATTGAGGCATGGAATCAACTTCAGTCGGTAAGTTGGAGTAAGGGTGAATAGAGGGAAGACTTTAGTGAGGAGAGTGTAGAGGTCTGTTATGGACATCAGGTCTTCCAACAACATAAGGAGAAAAAACTTAAACGCAAGGTCCTCTTGAATTCAAATCTCAAATAAACTGAAAGAAATTATAATATCACTATAATATAACATTCATCATAATACAGTCATAACAATCCATGTGAATTAGTCATCCATGAACTCTCTCAATATCAGAGGAAAATAAGATGGAGTAAGAAAGATGACTTAGATTAACCAAGATGTCTCAAAAAAAAAATACATAACCAGAGCACCAGTGTTCTTCATAAAAATATTACAATCTCAGGGAGCCTATCTCAACCATTTGACCTTAACAAAATATCAAAACTGCCTCTATATACTAAAATGATGCAATCACCATGAATGTGATCATATCACTTCCTTCAAAGCCTCCAGTTGATTCCCTCTCTATCAGGTTGTGCAAAATGTCTTCTATTGTCAGACGTGAGCTCTTCTGTCTAAACCTTCTCTCTCTTTCCATTTATGTTCTGAGAAGAGGTCTCAACCGCCGCTCTCATTTTCAGTAACTGCCTTCATTGGGATTAGGAATGGGCTTGACACCCATAACTATTCTCAGACAGTGCCAATGACTTCTGCGAGTCCATTCTGACACCTTGAGGCCATGAATGGTCTTTGTCTATGACCAATGAGATATTTGTAGGTGGAAGTCTGATAGCGTATGCCCAGGGGCTGTTGTGTGCTGCTGGAAGCTCTTTATTGTAGGTCCTATGAAACCTGTGACCTTCCCCTTTTGTGCTTCTGTAATCTCGAGCCTCGGGAGCCAACTCCTTCTTCATCACCCCTTCACTCTATGACATTGGGCCATGACCTCATGTAATTGCATGATTGTGGGCGTGACCAAGGATGGTTTGAAGCAAACTTCTTTTGTCCCTACAATTCACCATTAACCGCCACGTGTTCCTTTCAAAAAACTATGGTTCCGATTGCGGCCCGCCCCTGATATTTTAAAATATTCCACTGTATTATATTAAGAGAAAGTGGAAGATACAAGCAAACAAAATTGATGTCGCTAAGTTCCTTTTCGATGGTCCTTTGCTCCAACACACACATGCTCCAAGATCGCATGAAGATTATCCATAATAACTTGATGGAATGAGATGAAGCCCTCAAGAATCTAGAGTAGAGTTCCTCACACAATTCACAGCCTATTCAACCTTAATTCATTCTTTACTTGCTCTTGATTTCTTAATGCTTAACCTTTTCCATGAGAAATCCATAATTATATAGGAGAAGGAGAGATGGTTAAAGATATTAGGGTGATCCCACCAAATCAGAGAAGACATTAGGATCCCAACCATATGGATGCCACCTTGAATTATAGAAGATTCCTTTCTAGAACCTTCATGAACTTTGTCCCTTTTCTTAGTCTTAAAATGTCGTCGCACCCTGCCTATAGAGCAACATGCAGAAACTCCGCAAGCCAGGTTTAGAGCAGCCTACAGAAATCGAGCATTTCTGCATTATGTAATACTCCTAGCCTACGACGGCCTTCTAAAGACAAGCTTTGAAGTGGAGGAAACCATTCACTTTCCTCATGAGAAAGATCCTTCTGAGAACCTGAACACATGCTTGTAGAAGTATCACCAAGGTGACCAAAATAATGTGTAACAAAATTCACCCCAAAGTATGAGGCTGGAACTTGTGACAGCCGAAATACTTTGTAGTATGTGTGTGTGTGTGTGTCAGAAACAAGGAGCGCACCAATCAGGAACATGCAAACAATCAAGCATCTGCACAATATTATACCATAGCTGAGATACACATTCCCATGCTCAGATTCTTCATAGCCACCAGGAATACACTATGGATCTATGCTCTGGAAAACACAAATTCAGACATATCCATGAGACATAAAAAGTGGATATATGCTTCAATACAAATCATAAACATTCCATCGCAACGTGAATCAAAACAAAGAGCTCCAGGGTCTTCAATCTCATCATTCGTAAGTACGAATATAGTCATGTGATTATAGATGCTGAAGTCGAACATGGTAGAGACCACTTGATTACGGGTCATTAATGAAAACCGTTAACAAGTGTGAGGGAAATCACCATTAATATCAATGACTCCCAAGGTACCTTAGTACAATCCATCGAATGCAAATGAATGAGATGAATTCCAACACTCGATAGAATCCCTCAATCAAGGACCAATGATGTGAATCCACTGTTGAAAGCAAAGAAACCTGCCATTGAGGCACATAGGCTCTAAGTTACTAAATGATTTATAATTCTTATTCCTAGATAATGAGTTGGCATCGATAGGAAAAGACTTGTCACAGTAGGGCCTTGATGTATCCCCCATCAATGACACAAAATAAGTAACAGATTTAGGGTAGATCAAAGTATGAAAATGATTTGAAACTAACACAGGGAAGGCCAACATGGTAGGAATTGACAAATTCATATGGATGAATCGATAGAGGGCTTGTTTGGAATTCTCTTGAACACTTGAACGACATGACAATGGTCTTGGCAGCATTGACTCAAAGACGACCCAAGATATGAACTTGCAGAAATTCCAACAAGAGATCAATGGATTTCCCAACTCGGATATAAAGGTAAAGGGCGTGTCATGTTCAAGAGCGACTATTACTACCACTAACAAAAATACTAAGATGCATTTCTTTCCCAAATTTCCCCCCACCATTTCTGGCGATTACCTCTTTATTTTTACGCAAGCTTGAGGAGGATAAAATATGCTTGTTGATGTAATCTCATCCTTCGAATGAGTCCTTCAGAGGATGTTTAAGGAACCCTAAGAAGGAGTGGTTCTGTCTTGTATGGGTCTTTTGATGTTTATTTAATGAGTCCAAAGATAGAAAACTTGAGAGATTTTCATGTTTATAGAGTCTGAAAAACATTTAAAGAGAACTCTCTCAGTTCCTTTTTCGTAAATTAGTTCGATGAGACCAAAAAAGTGATAAACTATTGCCCATCAAACGTTTTCTTCAAATACTTTTACGAGTGTGAAAAGAACAAGGTCGCTTGACAATCTTTTCATTTTTATGGAGCGTGAAAATAACTTAAAGGATACTCCATGAGCTTTGTTATTTTCATGTTACCATGACGAGTATGAAAAGATGACAAAAGTATACTTGGTTACGTTCTCATTGATTTTAAAGCGTGAGAATGAACAAAGACTGAGCTCGAGGTTTTTTTTGAAAAAACTAAAAAGTATCTGTACATGTGACAAACATAAAAGAAATAAAGAAAAATATATGTATCTCATCATTCAGGATGTTGGTTCTTTTTCCTGTGAAAAGTCAAAATACTCACAATACCATTAGATCTTTAGGTTTTGGGAAAAAATGAATAAAATAATATGAGATATTAATAGAAAAAGTAAAAATTTCATAAATATAGAAATAAACTCATTTTTATCATTTCATTACCATTTCACACAAAACTTGACCAAAAACCCTCATTTTACCTCAGAATTTCATCGTCGATTGCAGGGAGCAAGGGAAACCATTCAGCGAACGACTTCTGCCAAAACAATAATCTTCTTGTCCTCTTGTTTTTCAATGGATTAGATTTCATTTTTATTGGTGTAAAATATCTTTTTGAGTTTAATTTTAGGTTGGTAGCTGCGCATAGGGGCCGCCATAGGTGACCTATGTCGGGACCTACAGAAACCATAGGTTTTCACAAGTGGCCTTTGGTTCACCTACGGAAGTTCCGCACTGTGCGTAACACTTCACCTGTGGTGGGAGAAAATAAAAAATTCTTTACATGCATTTAGCCAATAGAAACTTTCCAAAGAATCAAATGAGGATGTTGACTTCCCTTTATTGTTCCAATGCGAGTTTTTGATCATCAAAATGATGGAGTGGAGGGAGAGGGAACACGAATATGATGATATCATTGCCGAGAATGACCCAGGAACTATAAATTCCCTCCCACAGTGTGGGTTACTGAAGTTTTTAAAGATCCAGGGCATGAGGGCCCAAGTAAGGTTACTTGAGTACTTAGTCCACATGTGGTTTGTAGATCAACAGTTATTTCAAGTGGGATCCCACACACTCTCTTTATATATCAAGGATATCTATTTTTTAACAGGATTATCTCATCGTGGATCCCATGTGACATTGACAAGAAACAGAGGTGGAGGTCTTCCGATGACTAAGTATGTTCATCGGTACTCTAAACCAGGGGCCGAGAGACGTAAAGGTAAGTTTTCCATCAGGAATGTTTGGGATCTACCCCTTTGTACTATCCTATTCACTATCGCATGGATGGAAGGGAGTGCATATCCTCACATGGCTCTCCAAATTTACTTTCAGTATGTAGTAGAGTGCATGGAGCCTTGGGTGTTTAACTGGTCCGACGGAGTTCTTCGCATCATGAAGAAACAACTAACAAAGTGTAAAAAATGGGACCTAAAACAATTTGAATATGGGTCTATTTTAGTGTCCTTCCTCGAGAGGGTTCCTCATTTACGCTTGCAGGTAGAGTGGGGCATTCCGGATCCACAATATCCAAGGATGAAGAGGTGGTGTGACATCATGGCTTGACATGTGGTTGGACCCATTGTTAAATACAAGGATGTATTTTTTGATTGGTTGAGGCCTCAGCTATTGATGGTATACAATTATGCCTATGCCAGTTTGGTCTTTAGAGGCAACCTAGACTTGGTTCTACCTGAAGGCTTTCAGTGGGAAAACGTGGGTAAGAAGCACTTTTTTTTTATAATGTTTTTAAATTTTTTTGAGATACAAAATGTTTTTTATGTTTTTAATTCAAGGACTAATCAAGATATTTTTGACAACACAGATGTGGGACCGACCAGCCTCCAGGTACATCCCCCATACAGAGACGAGGGGAGCTAGTCGAGGTAGCAGGATTGGCTGCCACTGATTATGAGGTGATCGAGGAGAACCTAGAGGTATTGACATCAGATGTACCAGATATCTCTATCGATGAGATCTCTAGACATTATCAGTGCCATACTGTGGGCGTATCTAGTTCTCTTAGTCGACTTCTCTTTAGGGTAGCACGAGCAGTCTTGTGTTATCGTGAGCAACATCCTTGATGCTATTTTGTATATGAAGTCATGTGCTTCACATTTTGATTTTTGGTCTTCGGACGAAAAAAACACTTTTTGTAAACACTTTTATCGTTATATATACATGAGGCTTATAATTGTAAAGGCTTCTATATTTAGACAACTTTGATACCATACACTAATTGGAAAGGTGTAAATCACATGGCAGACTTCACAGATGTCCGATAGGCCCATAATGCTGAAAACAACATCGTGTGCCAACTTGTCTTGTGAATTCCTATTACCCATCGAAGCATAGTAATAAGAACTTTGTTTATCGCTTCAACCTAGCCATTGGCCTCTGGATAGTAGGGGGTTGATTTTTCATGCCAAAGACCCAACTCTAAAGTAATCTCATACATCATGAAGTTTCGAAAATGGCTACCGTGATCAGTAACGATAGCTTGCAGTATTCCAAATCGAGGGATGATATTATTGAATATAAAAAGTGTTGCAGTTTTTCCAGTGTTATCGAATGTATGCATCGCCTCAGCTCACTTAGTGAAATAATCCACGGCTACGATGATGTATCCATGCCCCCCGACCGAGTGAGGGTTACATGCCATGAATTCAATGCCCCATTTTGAGAAAGGACCAACGAAAACTACAGGGTGTAAAGGAGTGGGATGAGATCGTATCTTGTTATTATACGTTTGACAAGCATGACACTTCTGGATGGCGGTAATACAATCTTTAAACAAAGAAGGCCAGAAGTACCCGGCTCGTAGGATATTTTGGGTAGTGGCATACCTAGACATATGACCACCACATTCTCTAGAGTGGAAGTCATTCAAATCTTTCTCATCCTCATCATAGGTGAGAAAACGTTAGAAAATAGAGTGAACACCACAGTGGTAAAGAGTTTCACTGAGAATGATGTATTGACGGGATTGATACCATATATGACGACGGTCTATGCTAGAAATTCCAGGCTAAAAAGTTTGATTCTGGATATAAATGATAATATATCCATACCAAACGTCATCATAACTGATCAGAAAAAGGGATTCATCAGGTAAGGAATCTCTTGCCATGTTTTTTATCTCAGTGGAGGGAAGGTCACATATCAGTTCGGCGAAAACCAATGATTTCTTAGACTTAGCGCGTTCAAAGTCTAAGTCGACCTCCTGGAGAATCACTATCCATTTGGAGTACTTTCCCCCTATAAATTGGCGCGTCAGGATATGTTGCATAGGGTTGAAATCAGAAATGACAGTGGTACTGTGTAATAGGATATAGTGACAGAAAGGTTGGACAGCTTGAACAGTTGCCAAGGCCAGTTTTTCAACATGCAGGTATTTGGTTTCAGTAGTTTTGAGACTCTGACTCAAATAATAAATTACATGTTCATCGTGCAAATCATCTTCTTGGAGTAAATCCATGGCAATGGTGGAGTCCAAAGCGACGAGGTAGAGGAATTAGTCTCGACTATAATCGGGTGGGAAAAGTAGTGGCGTATGGCTTAGGGAAAGTTTTAAAGATTCGAAGGCTTTGTTGACAGTCTCGTCCCATACGAATTCCTAACCCTTTTTCAACAGTCGAGTAAATCCTAGTGTTAACTTAGAGTAATTCGGGATGAATCGACGCAAATTTTTTTCCTTCCCTTACAAACTTTGGAGTTGGCGAAGTGTGGAAGGATGATCTAAAATTGAAAAAGACTTGAAAAAGTTGAATAATTATTGCAAGTGAAATGTTATGTGTTTAAAGCAACATGATCAATTTGCAACACATAAATTAAGGATTACTTATGCAAAATACACATAGACAACATCATAAACATTGAACATAAACACATGTGCACAACAATTGAT
>SNQJ01S0013949.1:330641-354076 GCA_010110895.2 Picea sitchensis
TTATAGCCTATTTTTAAAATTAAATGTTATTCTCCTTGCCCTATTCTCTTGATTAAATATGATTGTACTTCTATGTAGTCTAAAGTCATGATTAAATGTATAGAATATAAACATAAATTGCTCAAGTTGAATAACGCTAATCTTACATAGAATATAAACATAAGTTGTTTAGGTTGAATAAGGATAAGCTTGTTATTTCTTCATCCAATGGATTATGGGATAGATATGGAGAAGCTTGGCCTAATTATTGAAATATAAAATATGAGCATTGTTATCACTAGGAATCACCCTCAGACTGTAATGAGGATAAGCCCAGTACCCATCCATTTATACAGTAAATGTAAATGAGTTTTTGGTGATCAAATGGAAAGGCCTCAATGATAATAACGTTCTAACTCAGAAATCTAGACTAGCATGCATAAGCAATTGAGGTATGGAATCAACTTCAGTCAGTAAGTTGGAGTAAGGGTGAATAGAGGGAAGAATTTAGTGAGGAGAGTGTAGAGGTCTGCCATGGACATTAGGTATTCCAACAGCCTAAGGAGGAAAAACTTAAACACAAGGTCCTCTTGAATTCAAATCTCAAAGAAACTGGAAGAAATTATAAAAACACTATAATATAACATTCATTGGCATAACAATCCATATGAATCAGTCATTCATGAACTCTCTCAATATCAGAGGCAAATAAGATGGAGTAAGAAAGATGGCTTATATTAACCAAGATGTCTCAAAAAACAAATACATAACTAGAGAACCAGTGTTCTTCATAAAAATATTACAATCTTAGGGAGCCTAGCTTAACAATTTGACCTTAACAAAATTTCAAAACTCCATATATATACTAAAATGCTGCAACCACCAGAAATGTGATCAGATCACTGCCTTCAAAGCCTTTAGTCGGAGCCCTCTCTGTCAGGTTGTGTAGAATTTCTTTTGTTGTGAGACACGAGCTCTTCCGTCTGAACCTTCTCTGTCTTTCCATTTATGTGTTGAGATGAGGTCTCAACCACTTTTCTCATTCTCAGTAACTACCTTCATCGAGATTAGGACTGGGCCTGACACCCTTAACTATTCTCAAATGGTGCCAAAGATTTTTGTGAGTCCATCTTGATGCCTCGAGGCCATGAATGGTATTTTTCTGTGACCAATGTGAGCTTTGCAGGTGGCAGTCTGATAGTGTATTCCTAGGGGCTGTTGTGTGCTTCTGGTGGATCTTTACTACAGGTCCTATGAAACCCGTGACCTTCCTCTTTTGTGCTTCCAAAATCTCGAGCCTCGGGCTCTAGCTCCTTCTTCATCACCCCTTCACACTGTGACCTCGGTCCATGACCTCATGTAATTGAGAAATTGCGGGTGCAACCAAGGATGGTTTGAAATAAAAATTATTTTGTCCCCGCAATTCACCATTAACCGCCATGCGTCCCTTTCAAAAAACCACAGTTTCGATTGCGGCCCGCCCCTGAGATTTTAAAACATGTGCACCTTCTAACCCCGCAATTTGGCATGATCATTGATCTTGCGATCTAAGATTAGGCCCTCTGATTAATGGCTCAGCTCCAACACTTTTTAGATTAACGGATTGGATCTTTCCCTTCAAAACAACGACCGAGATTTTCTTCGCAGATCGACCTTCAATAATTTCAATTCTCAAACCACATTTCCCTCTAAGAAAAACCTCTGGAGCTGAGGATCTGACGATGCATGGCATTATGGATAATTAAACGGTCCAGATCTATTTCGAGCTTCGGACATTGATTTTGGGCCTGGAATGAGTCGCTATGAGTGATGTGATTTGTGCTCATGGTTATGGCCTGTGGCCCTTGACAACTTTGTGTGGTAAAATTTGGCTCCATAGGTGATGGCATGCTCCCTGTGAGTTTCCAAGAACAAATAGTTCCATTCATCTTATGCATTGGGTTATGGAGTCGAGCTCAAAACATTTCGCCAAAGGCCGACATGTACACTATTCTACTTATAAAAAGGAAAACAAACACCCATGCTCCAGAAAGAGCTTATTTATGTACAAAACCTAAACTAACTAACTTTTACAATGGGCTAGTTTAAAGAAAACTTCCACCATAGCCATTCAAACTGTTTGATCACTTAATCCTTTGCTTCACCAAATGATCCATAAGAAACAAGGAAAGTGTGATAGCTGGCTAATTTCATTCTTATGATCACCCATATTACCTTCAAATGTTGATAAAAAGATCAAGCCTGCATGATCCAAAGGATTTGAAAAGTATAAATTTATGTACTCATTGACAGGGTCATGAAACTGAAGGCAACACATGATTAACTTATGAAAGATGACCTTCACTTTTTCAAAGTTGCTGAAAAAATTCTTGATGTCCCCTATAAGAACACTTGATTGAAAGATAGCCACAGGCATCTGTGGGTCCAAAATCTTCTTACTGTGAACTGTAGGTACAAGTGCAAGAAGGATGGATGTAGGTGGTTGTTGATCCACTGATGATTGTGGATTTACTTCAGGCTGTGTATAAATGACCTCTTCATGTGCCTCAACTAAGGGTTGCTCTTGGTCAAATTTTATGTCTTCCGTGATAAGGCCAACCTCTACATCATCATTATTATCTTCATAGTGATCAAATACAAGATAAGGCCGCTGCTCATCATCACTAGAATATTCATCAAAAAGGGGTTGTCTTTCATATCTATGATTAGCCTTTAAATCAATAATTTTATCAAGAAAATAACTGTTAAAAATATCTATTTCAGGAATAGTAGTAAATGTTTCTCCTAGTTGTTCATACAGATGATTTCTATCAATACAGGGTTTTTCATTGATACATTCTTCGAAGACAAAATCATTCAAATCTTTTCCTTCATATGGATAACAAGAAAAAATTGCCTCACGCTAAGAGTTGAGATGATACTGACTTTGAATCCTGCCACAAGCTCGGAGGTTCTCCTCCACTTCCCTAGCATCCATGAATAATTGAGATAAATATGTTTATTTCCTTTCTCTCAGGTGAAGGGAAAATTCTGAATGTTGAGCCATGACATAGCACACCATGGCAACAGTCTCTATGGGTCTGATCTCTACATTAATATTATGATACACACGGTAAAAACTCCTGTTGAAGATGGACAAGGCTTCCTCTTCCCCTCTCCTCAAGGAATTAAAATCATCCCAGTACTGATCAAGGGACTTGTTCTCACCCCACCACTTCAAAAATGCATTGCATAATTCAACCCAAGAACCAATGGAGTCATCTCCCAAACATTTAAACCACACAACAACATCTCCAAACAACGAATTTGAGAACAATATCATGGAAACATCATAATGAGCAATCTCAAATTGACCAACAAAGTTATCAAAGGCCTCCACATGTCTCTCAGTTGTAACATGATCTTCCCCAGAAAAATGAGGAAGGTATTTAAATAAATCAGGAGGATAAGGATGAAGATGATATGGAATCTTTAAAGGTTGAAATAGCTTGTCTCTGACTCTAGTTTTAAAACTAGTGGGTTGAATATGAGGCTTAACACATTGATGGAAAGGCTCAATAATAATAGCATGATGTGATGAGATTTTAGAAGGTTGTGGATCAATTTCAACCTCCTCAAGGATGCAAGGGTGATTGAATCCAGGAGGGATCTTAGTATGAAGTTTATCCTTATGAATAGGTTGAGTTGAGGATATAGGATCAACATCTCCAACATAGGAAGAAAGTATGGCTTCTTCCTCCAAGGATGGATATATAAAGGGAGGCTGGTGATCAACTGAATAAACAAAGAAAAATATGAACCTCTTTATATGTGAAGGGAAAAACAAAAATGAGTTGATAAAGAATAACAAAAGTTCATGCAAAAATTTCATAAGATGATACCTAGTCATTCCCTTCATATTTATGTCAATAGGATCTTCCCCAGTGGAGTCTCTGATTTTGGAGTCACCAGGTATATGATTAAATTCAATTTTTTTTATCCCTCTCTTTTCTACCATCAAGAGTTGGATCTATGTCGTTCTTCCCATGGAGCTCTTCAATCTGCTCAAATCCGTCCCTGACAACGACACAATTTATGTTAGGACTAGGAATCACCCTCAGACTGTAACGAGGATAAGCCCAGTACCCATCAATTTATACAAAAAATGTAAATGAGTTTTTGGTTATCAAATGGAGAGGACTCAATGATAATAATGTTCTAACTCAGAAATCTAGACTAGCATGCATAAGCAATTGAGGCATGGAATCAACTTCAGTCGTTAAGTTGGAGTAAGGGTGAATAGAGGGAATAATTTAGTGAGGAGAGTGTAGAGGTATGTCATGGACATCAGGTCTTCCAACAACATAAGGAGGAAAAACTTAAACGCAAGGTCCTCTTGAATTCAAATCTCAAAGAAACTGAAAGAAATTATAACAACACTATAATATAACATTCATCATAATACAGTCATAACAATCCATGTGAATTAGTCATCCATGGACTCTCTCAATATCAGAGGCAAATAAGATGGAGTAAGAAATATGACTTAGATTAACAAAGATGTCTCAAAAAACAAATACATAACCAGAGAACCAGTGTTCTTCATAAAAATATTACAATCTCAAGGAGCCTATCTCAACCATTTGACCTTAACAAAATATCAAAACTGCCTATATATACTAAAACGATGCAACCACCAGGAATGTGATCATATCACTTCCTTCAAAGCCTTTAGTTGATTCCCTCGATGAGACCAAAAAAGTGATAAACTATTGCCCATCAAATTTTTTCTTCAAATACTTTTATGAGCGTGAAAAGATCAAGGTCACTCAACAATATTTTCGTTTTTATGGAGCGTGAAAATAACTTAAAGGATACTCCATGAGCTTCGCTATTTTCGTGTTACCATGACGAGTATGAAAAGACAACAAAAGTATACTCGGTTACATTCTCATTGATTTTAGAGTGTGATAACGAACAAAGACTGAGCTCGAGGTTTTTCTTGAAAAACCTAAAAAGTATCTGTACATGTGACAAACATAAAAGAAATCAAGAAAATATATATGTACCTCATCGTTCAGGATCCTGGTTCCTTTTCCCGTGAAAAGTCAAAATACTCACAATACCATTAGATATTTAGGTTTTGGGAAAAAATGAATAAAATAATATGAGATATTAATAGAAAAAGTAAAAAGTTCATAAATATAGGAAAAAACTCATTTTTATCATTTCATTACCATTTCACCCAAAACTTGACCAAAAACCCTCATTTTACCTCAGACTTTGACCGTTGATTGCAGGGAGCAAGGGCAATCATTCAGCGAACAAATTCTGCCAAAACGATAATCTTCTTGTCCTCTTGTTTTTCAATGTATTAGATTTCATTTTTATTGGTGTAAAATAGCTTTTTGAGTTGAATTTTAGGTCGGTAAGTGTGCACAGGGGCCACTGCAAGTGACCTATAGAAACCATAGGTTTTTGTAGGTGGCCTTTGGTTGACCTGCGGAAGTTCCGCACTGTGCGTAACACTTCACCTGCGGTGGGCAAAAATAAAAAATTCTTTACATGCATTTAGCCAATATAAACTTTCCAAAGAAGCAAATGAGGATGTTGACTTCCCTTTATTGTTCCAATGCAAGTTTTTGATCATGAAAATGATGGAGTGGAGGGAGAGAGAAAATGAAGATGATGATATCATTGCCGAAAATGACTCGGGCACTATAAATTCCCTCCCACAGTGTGGGTTACTGAAGTTTTTTAAGATCCAAGGCATGAGGGCCCAAGTAAGGTTACTTGAGTACTTAGTCCACATGTGGTATGTAGATCAATAGTTATTTCAAGTGGGAGCCCACACACTCTCTTTAGATATCAAGGATATCTATTTTTTGACGGGATTATCTCATCGTGGATCCCATGTGACACTGAAAAGAAACAGAGGTGGAGGTCTTCTGATGACTGAGTATGTTCGTCGGTACTCTGAACTAGGGGCCGAGAGACGTAAAGGTAAGGTTTCCATCATGGATGTTCAGGATCTACCCCTTCATACTATCCTATTCACTATCGCACAGATGGCAGGGAGTGCATCTCCTCACATGGCTCTCCAAAGTTACTTTCAGTATGTAGTAGAGTGCATGGAGCCCCAGGTGTTTAACTAGTTCAACGGAGTTCTTCACATCATGAAGAAACAAATGACAAGGTGTAAAAAATGGGACCTAAAACAATTTGGATACGAGTCTATTTTAGTGTCCTTCCTCGAGAGGGTTCGTCATTTACACTTCCAGGTAGAGTGGGGCATTCCAGATCCACAATATCCAAGGATGAAGAGGTGGTGTGACATCATGGCTCGACATGTGGTTAGACCCATTGTTAAATACAATGATGCATTTTTTGATTGGTTGAAGCCTCATCTATTGATGGTAGACAATTATGCCTATGCTAGTTTGGACTTTAGAGGAGACCTGGAATTGGTTCTACCTGAAGGCTTTCAGTGGGGAAACTTGGGTAAGAAGCACCTTTTTTTTTTATAATGTTTTTAAAAAATTTTGAAATACAAAATGTTTTTTATGTTTTTAATTCAAGGACTAATCAAGATATTTTTGACAACACAGATGTGGGACCGCACCAGCCTCCAAGTACATCCCCCATACAGAGATGAGGGGAGCTAGTCGAGGTAGCAGGATTGGCTGCCACTGATTATGAGGTGATCGAGGAGAACCTCGGGGGATTGACATCAGATGTACCAGATATCTCTATCGATGAGATCTCTAGACATTATCAATGCCATACTGTGGGAATATCTAGTTCTCTTAGTTGATTGCTCCATAGGGTAGCACAAGCAGTCTTGTGGTATCGTGAGCAACATCCTTGATGCTATTTTGTATATGAAGCCATGTGCTTCACATTTTGATTTTTGGCCTTCGGATGAAAAAAACACTTTTTGTGAACACTTTTATCATTATATATACCTGAGGATTCTAATTGGAAATGATTCTATATTTAGACAACTTTGATACCATACACTAATTGGAAAGGCGTAAATCACGTGGTAGTCTTCACAGATGTTTGATAGGCCCATAATGCTGAAAACAACATCATGTGCCAACTTGTCTTGTGAATTCCTATTACCCGTCGAAGCATAGTAATAATAACTTTGTTTATCTCTTCAACCTGGCCATTGGCCTCTGGATAGTAGGGGATTGAGTTTTCATGCTGAAGACCCAACTCTTCAGTAAGCTCATAGTTTCGAAAATGGCTACCATGATCAGTAACGATAGCTTGCAAGATTCCAAATCGAGTGATGATATTATTGAATATAAAAAGTGTTGTGGTTTTTCCAATGTTATCAAATGTAGGCATCGCCTCGGCCCACTTAGTGAAATAATCCACGGCTACAATGATGTATCCATGCCCCCCGACCGACTGAGGGTTACATGTCATGAATTCAATGCCCCATTTTGAGAAAGGACCAATGGAAACTACAAGGTGTAAAGGAGAGGGACGAGATCGTATCTTATTATTATATGTTTGACAAGCATGACACTTCTGGATGGAGGTAATACAATCTTTAAACAAAGAAGGCCAGAAGTACCTGGCTCGTAGGATATTTTGGGTAGTGGCATACCCAGACAGATGACCACCACATGCTCTAGAGTGGCAATCATTCAAATCTTTCTCAGCCTCGTCATAGGTGAGACAACGTCGGAAAATAGAGTGAACACCACGATGATAAAGAGTTTCACTGAGAATGATGTATTGACAGGCTTGATACCGTATATGACAACGGTCTATGCTAGAAAGTTCAGGCTGAAAAGTTTGATTCTGGAGATAAATGATAATATCTCCATACCAAACGTCATCATATCTGATTAAAAAAAGGGATTCATCAAGTAAGGTATCTCTTGCCACGTTTTTTGTCTCAGTGGAGGGAAGGTCACATATCAGTTCGACGAAAACCAATGATTTCTTAGACTTAGCACGTTCAAACTCTAAGTCGACCTCCTGGAGAATCACTATCCATTTGGAGTACTTTCCCCCTATAAATTGGTGCGTTAGGATATGTTGCATAGGGTTGAAATCAGAAATGACAGTGGTCCTGTGTAATAGGATATAGTGATAGAAACGTTGGACAGATTGAACAGTTGCCAAGGCCAGTTTTTCCACATGCAGGTATTTGGTTTTGGTAGTCGTGAGACTCTGACTCAAATAATAAATTACATGTTCATCGTACAAATAATATTCTTGGACTAAAACCATGGCAATGGTAGAGTCCGAAGTGACAAGGTAGAGGAATTAGTATCGACTATAATCGGGTGGGAAAAGAAGTGGCGTACGGGTTAGGGAAAGTTTTAAATATTTGAAGGCTTTGTTGGCAGTCTCGTCCCATACGAATTCATAACCTTTTTTCAATAGTCAAGTAAATCCTAGTGTTAACTCAGCGTAATTCGGGATGAATCGACGCAAAAAATTTTCCTTCCCTTGCAAACTTTGGAGTTGGCGAAGTGTGGAAGGAGGAGGTAGATTGGGGATAGCCTCAACCTTCAAAGGGTGCACCCTAATTCCATGAGGTGACACAATAAAACCCAGAAGTTGACCAGAATCCACACAAAAAAAACATTTGTGTGGGTTTAAATGTATACGATAGTAACAACAGTGAATGAAAATGGCTCGAAGATGGGTCGGGTGATCTCGTCGATGCATGGAATGGACCGATAGATCATTGAGATACGCTTGTAAGATGTGCTTGATATCGTGAAAATCATAAGAAATGGTGCGTTGAAAAGTTGCACCGACGTTCTTTAAACCGAAAGACAGTTTCTGGTAGGCAAAGGTACCCCAAGGACAAATGAAAGAAGTATTATGTTGATCTGCGGGACAAATATTAATCTGATTATAGCTGGAGAAACCATCCATCAAAGAGAAGATTTCACTCCTGGTGCAATCATCGACGATCTAGTCAATGGAGGGGGTTGGATAATTGTCCTTAGGACAATCTTTATTAATATCCCTATAATCGACACATACACGGATCGTGCGTTGTTTTTTATTGACCGAAATGAGATTGGATACACAATTGGGTAAAGCCACAGGATAGATAAAGTCAGATTTAAGAAGTTTTTCAACTTTGGGCTTGATAGCGATGACTTTACGAGGGTGGACCAGGAGAAGTCTCTACCGAATGGGTTTAGTGTCCAAGTAGGTCTTAATTTTATGCAAAATGATATCTAGGTCAATACTCGACATCTCTTCGTAGCTCCAAGCGAAAACGTCACAAAATTCTTGAAAAATAGCTTTATAAGTGACAACTTCAGCATCAGAACATGTAGCTCCAATGTGAACATTTTTGATAACTCTAGGTTTAATGGATATGTCAAGAGGAACAGTGGGTGAAATATTACTTAGGTTCCCTTAATAAATCACATCGTGTGTTGACTCAAGAACAGAGGAAATGACAACAATGGTCGACGAAGTCGAAATCAGTTGGTAACTCTCTATGGTGTGTTGCTCCAGGACGAGAATGGAATGATGATGTCCATCATCCCATGGGGTGTCTTCCATGGATATAACTGTCATGATCATCTCATCCGTAGGAAATATTACATGAAATAGATTGGGAGATGAATCACCAAGAAAGGGAGTAGAAGGGGTTGTCGATTGAATGGCTTGATAAGTGGATTCAACTAGGCTTAAAATCATTTGTTCACCATAGTGAATATAATCACCAAGGTCGGGTACTATCCATGGGTCATGAGACGCAAGGGTTTCATAGACGAAGGTGGAAATCATGTTGATTGAGGTGACAAAAGGAGGTGGAATATCAGGTGGTGGTATTGGGAAGGTACCCATTAAAGTGGAATCTTTCAAGAGACCCACACCGATATTATCGTACCCAGGAGGTGTCTTTGAGATAAATGGTATGTTGCTAGTATGGGAATCAGAGTTGAATAAGATCAGCTAGTATACAGTAATGAATTTTCCCTGGTGTGGAAAACGTACTACGCAGAAAAGGGTAGACACAACTACACGCATGAAATCAATCTAGCTATGGCCAAGTAAGAGGTTATAATTGAAAGGTGCATCAAAGACCTCAACTTTGACATTGACCGATTTTCCTTCCAACATAATAGACAATGAGGGAAGTACACCATAGGGTTTAAAACTAGAGCCATTGAAGGCCTTAAGTGTGTTGTGTGATTCTGTAAGAGGAGGAGAGCCAATGGCCTTCCAACAAGTGATTGACATAATGCACGTCGAGTCACCCTTGTCAATAACGGTTCTACAAATATTCTTGTTCTGGAAAACAACTTGGATTTGAAATGCTAGTTGATGGGGTATCCTTGGAATGTGATCTTCCAGGTCAAAGCTTATCAAATTCATATCCGTAGGATCAATTCCACCAATATCTTTTAACAGTTCCTTCTGTTGAGCGGAACAACTTTGAAGGACTTTGAGAGATGACATTGTGGAGTGTTCTTGCACAAGGTCTTATACAATACAGTAGTTTTGAGCAGCAAGCACATGAGGATTAAAGGAAGACTTTCAAATAATGCTCTTGGGGGGGCAGAGAACTGTATCGGGGCTCGGTCGTTCGAGATGAAGAGGACCATTGGGAGGTGGAGTTGAAGCAGGTGGTTGAACCAATGAAGGTGGGACATCACCAACTTTCCCCTTAGAAGGAGAGTAATCTTTGGCCCGAGTAGTAAGTGTAACGTTAGTCTTCTTAGAATCACCAGTACAAATAAGGACATACGAAGTAGTGGAAGAATAAGGTTGATCATGAATGACCAATTGGGCTTGTTGTTGATAAGGGAAGGGTTGATACAAAATGGTAGGTGTAGGAGGTTTTGTGGTCCCTTGAAGGAACTTTGTGACCTCGGTACATCCTGGACAATCTTTCGTGTAGTGATCGCCAACACAGATAAGGCAAGGATATCGAGGTTTTTGTTTATCCTTATCATCATCAAGTTGTGTCTTGGTCTTGTCAGATTGTGGATTATTATTTTTATCCTTCTTATTCTTACCCTTTCCTTTTTTATATTTAATTTTATCGGCAGGGGTTGATTAAATGACATTAAATTCTCAAGTTTTATTGGTGGAAGGAGAAGGAGTCGAAGTAGTTTGAACATTAGAAGCATGGGATTTGGGATTGGTGTGAGAGGCAGGCACATATTGAGGTTGAGCATGGAAAGTACCAATCACACCATCAACAACATGAGAAGTTGTCAGGGTTGTTGAGGTAGTCATCGTAGAAGGGAGAGGAACATCGGGGAGTAAGTCGTAAAGAGTGATCGTTTGCGAATAAATGAGATCTAGGTACTGAGCACGAATAATCGCTCGTTCTTTAGTGACAACACCACCCATGGAAATATCACGGAAGATTTCATTGACAAATGATTTGGTGAACCATTCGGCCAATAATGGATCAGGAAGGTCGAGTTTGATCAAGCGTCTTCTGCGTCTCCACTCATGAATGTGATTGAAAATATGAGTGGCAAAATACTGTTTAAAGGAACTCAAAATATCGGTTCCTGTCTCGTAGCAGATGGGCAGTTGGTAATGTGTGAGAAAATCCATGGCAAGGGTGTTGAAGTCATTAAAGAAACCTCGTTGTAATGGTATATACCACTTGGTAGCTGAACCCGTGAGATTTCATTCAAAGAGACATAACTGAATGGAATCGTCCATCAAAGAGTTGGATGAACACCAAAGGTGGAAAATCATAACATGATTTTTTGGGTCTTCTCCCAGTTTACCATCAAATTTGGGGATGTCAGACGGTAATTTGGCTGGTGTGACGGGCCAATGGGGAGAATGTAAGATAGGATCATTCAAGATTCTAGACAAGTCAGGTAGATCCAAAGTGGATAGAAAAGGAGGTTGTCTATTCACTTGAGGATACTGGTGACTTTGGGGAGGAAGTCCCATCGGTATACCAGTAGGACCATGAGCATTCAGCATGTACATGGAGTGTCCTGACAGATTTGGCCGAGGATGTGGATGCATGTATCCCATAGGATTGGGTTGGTTGGGAATGATCCCTTGAAAAGGGACACTAGACTGAACGTGTGGACCCCAAGTGGAACCCAAAGAACCTGGATATGGATGGCCCGAGTGAGGGGGCATAAAAGGGTTGCTTTGAGGTTGTTTCCCCTGGGATGATTATGGATTTCCCTGAGAAAGGAGGTTCCAAAGGTGGGCTAGTGATATGGATGTGTTTTGTCCATATAGAGGGTTATAGAGTCCAACTTGAGATTTTCCTCCAAGTAGAGGATACCCTCCAACGTGAGATTTCCCTCCAATGGTAATTTGGTAACCAGAAGTGAATGGATGATGGGTGCTTCCAATTGGATTGGATCCACTAGGGCTAGATCCCTCAAGAAAAGGTGGATGATACCCTCCAGAGAGGACCTGGGAAGGCATAGGAACAAAACCGGTAGCAACATTGTACACAGGTGGAACAAAATGTCCAGAAACTCTGGATGGAACCTGGGTAGGGATAGCGGTGGAAGGATTCGAAGCATGATACCCAGGAGGGAGTGACGGGATAGGTCTAGACGAGAGTGGCGTGCCAATGGGATCTTGGATAACCACCACATTCCCGTTAGGAATAGTCATAACATGTGGCACCATAGTAGAATGGGCCATCTAGAGAGAAAAATTCGAGCTAGGAACAATGGACTGTGTGCCTAAGACAATGGTGATATGAATGGTTTCACCAGAAAAGTGGTTTAGCGGCACTGTGTAGGTAGAATACACTTCGGGTATTTGTGATACGATAGGTATATCAACACCTTCCCCTGAGCTGTAAAGGCCCCGCACCATGCGAGGTGGGATTCTAAATATGTCAGTAGTCCAAAGGGGATCCCCGACTCCAAGGCCTTAATGGGGTCCGGTCGGTATTCTAGAAGTGTCAACAATAATTTTTCCGGATGAATTCAGCCGAAGAATACATCTCTTGTATCCAACAGGAATGCAGAAAGCCTCTAGAGAATTAGAAATAATTCAAAAAATTTCTAAAGAGGTGAAACCTTCCTCTTGTGATATTACAATGTCCTAGACCTCTCTCTGTTGAGGAGAGCCATCCAGTGAATGAGGGGGTAGAGGGAGGCAATCCTCCATATTTTCCGGAGTAAGTCCCTAGACCTTACAAGAATGACGTGGAGGGTTGATGTTGGCTGAGCCAAAAATGTTACGCAAAAAATCTATGGCCAACTATGAAAATGAACAACACTCACTTATAAAATCTAGAAATCAAACCAAGCAAACAAACCTTCTTATTTTGAAGTCACTAGTTGGTGATGAAATCCATCGTCGTGAAGTGGCACTACTACATATGGGTGGATTATTCCACGAAATTTTCCACGTTTCCATGATTTTCATATTTTTTTAAAAATTGGGCGGGATTTTCGTCTCTATTGCCACGAATAGGTTTTTTAAATTGGATGGGATTTTCGTCGCTATTGCCACGAAAGTTCGTCTCTATTACCATGAAATTTTTGCCTATCTCAAAAGTTCATCGCAAGAGAGACGATTTATGGTTTTAACCATTCCCGTATTTGACAAAGTGACCTAAATATAACAAATAAACATCTCTCCATTTGATACGTAATCCTAATTAAAGAAATAAAATCTCTCCATAAATTAACAATGGTAATCCTAGTCAATAAAAACATTTTTATGTAATCAAGAGTTTTAAATAACGATCAAACAAAAACTCTAGTCCAAGACATTTAAATTTCAACCTGGATTTTTTCTAATCCACCCAAACTCTCAAAAAATAATTTTTTAACTTGATATAGGCAAACCCTTTGTTGAGACATTTTAAAATGTTTCAACCAAGAATTTTAACTATTTTCCAAAAGATTATTTAACTTTCAATCAAGATATTTCAATGACTATTTTCTTGATTGAAACAATAAATATCACATTTCTTCAGAAGCTTCTTTCCAAAAAGTGTTACTCGTCTTTGCATTTTCACCCCCTAGTACTTCCCTTGGATGAAGTTTTCCACTTGCACTAATCCACATCTTCATTGCCCTATCATTATGTTGTTGAAGTTCTATCTCTATATTTCCATCACCTATGGTTACATTGTCAAAATGAGGATGGAAGGAAACCTAAAATGTTGTTATATAAAAAGAACCTAAAGTCAAGTAGGAGCCCAAGGAGAGGATTCAAGGGAACCTATAGTTAAGTTGTCAAAATGAGAATGGAAGGAATCCTAAAAATGTTGTTAGATTAAAGAACCTAAAGTGAAGTAGAAGCCTAAGGAGAGGACTCAAGGTCATCTTTAGCACACTTGAGGTGATATGCTCACATGCCTCTATAATACTTCTCTTGACTATGTTAATATATAGACCACATTTCCATCCCAAAAAACATTTTTTTCCCTAGTTCATGCCATTCAAAGAAATAGAATGATTTTGGAAAACCAACCAACAATACAGATTTGTCCTTAGTAAAAATAATGGAATTTTAGTTGATCGGTTGTTTTACTCGTTATTATAAGAGTGTTTGGTCACTTTGCACACAAAGCTATTACTAATAAGTGGTAACAACATAAATTTGGGTGTTAATTGGGTTTAGTTTGTGATTGTTATCCTCTACACCAAGATTAATGAAAGGCAGAGATATTTTAAAAATGAGATGAAATTTGGTGAATACAAATATTTATAAAAAAAAAAAATCAAATACATAGATTCATTCTTTTGGTAAATCAGCTAAATTTTTATTGAGATGCAGCTTATATGACACTACATTGATCAAATGTCTTTAACCCATAATGTTTTCAATCTTCTTTCTAGGTCGCACTAACCATTGTCATTGACCATCTCATACAAAATGATGTCAATATCAACAAGATAAACGAAATCCCTATTGTTACACATTATTTTCGTCATCCCTATGACCGTTAATGATGTAAACCTATATGTTTCCTTCAGAGGGGTCAGTGGCCTGAGTTCCTAAAGAGAGAAGGCAGAAGAATTATTCCTGAGAAAAGAAGTTGCATTTTCCCTTGTAAAAACCCTGTAAAAAAGGAAGTTCGCAGGTTGCTATATAGGCAGGGTGCAAGAATGCCTGATTCTCACAGTTTGCACCATAGCTAGGGTGTGAGATGTTCGCATGTTGCTCTATAGGCATGGTGCGAGAATGCCTACACGTGGGAAAAACAAGCATTTTCTCGAATCTTCTAGAAGGAGAAACTTCTATGGTGAGGTGGGTTCTGAATGGTTTGGATCTTACTCGCTTTCATGATTTAGTGGGATCATCCTAACCTCCTCACCTTATCCTCTTCAACTTATAAAAGAAGAGGAGTTCTCATGGAGAAAGTTAGCTTTGGTTAGATTTGGAGATTTTGGGATTAGCTTTGATTGGATTGAGCTTTGGAGATTTTTAGCATGGCTAGATGAGCCACTTTGTCAAGATAGATTGTGAATATTATCATATCTGTGCTCTCAAAATTCTTGGAGTGAAAGTGTGTGGGGAATGACGGACAGTTGGAAGGGACCTTACGACATCAAGGCCATGGTTGTAATCTCTCTTTCACATTTAATATGATACAATAATATGATTCTTTCCTATAAATCTTGTTTTGTTTTATTGTATGATTCCTTGATCACATACATAGGTTTATATTCAGTTTATGCTATTGCTATCACTTTGGTTGGTTGCATTCTTTTGCAGGATCATCATTGTATGAACATTGGAACGAAGCTAGGATGGCGATGGCAAGAGGAAGTGGCATTTAAACAGTATGTCACCTATCCCTCTTTATTTAATAAATTCAATATCTAAAACTTAAGGAAAGTGTCATTTTCTGGTGTGTTTTGTTCTAGATCTAGGTGGATCTAGGGAGATCAGTTAGTGTCCACACCTACCGATTTGTCTGATAACACCTATTCAAATTTCAGGGACTTCCTTTCGAGAATATAACTATAGTGTGAAGAGTCAGAATAGGTGGTCTGAGCATGGATAGAGTCAGAATTTTGGGCCTTACCTGACTTATCATTATATCAGTAGTAACAGGGGCCAAAACATAGGTGGTTGAGCATGGATAGAGTCATAATTTTAGGCCTTACCTGACTTATCATTATATCAGTGGGAACAGGGGCCAAAACATAGGTGGCCTAAGCATGGATAGAGTCAAAATTTCAGGACTTACCTGACTTATCATTATATCAGTGGAAACAGGGGCTAAAACATAGGTGGCCTGATCATGGATAGTAGAATTTCAGACCTTGCTTGAATTATCATGGTATCAGTGGGAACAAGGGCCAAAACATAGGTGGCCTGAGCATGGATAGAGTCAGGATTCCAGGCCTTACCTGACTTATCATTGTATCAATGGGAATAGGGGCCAAAACATAGGTGACCTGAGCATGGATAGAGTCATATTTTCGGGACTTACCTGACTTACCATTATATCAATGGGAATAGGGGCCAAAACATAGGTGGCCTGAGCATGGATAGCATAATTTCGGGCCTTGCTTGACTTATCATTGTATCAATGAGAACAGGGGCCAAAACATAGGTGTCCTGGGCATGGATAGAGTCAGAATTTTGGGCCTTACCTAACTTATCATTATATCAGTGGGAACAGGGGCCAAAACATAGGTGGCCTGAGAATGGATAGAGTCATAATTTTGGGACTTACTTGACTTATCATTATATCAGTTGGAATAGGTGCCAAAACATAGGTGGCCTGAGCATGGATAGAATAATTTCGGGCCTTGCCTAACTTATAATTGTATCAGTGGAAACATGGGGCCAAAACGTAGGTGGCCTGAGCATGGATAGAGTCAAAATTTTGGGCCTTACCTGACTTATCATTATATCAGTGGGAACAGGGGCCAAAACATAGGTGGCCTGAGCATGGATAGAGTTAGAATTTCGAGACTTACCTGACTTATCATTATATTAGTGGGAATAAAGGCCAAAACATAGGTGTCCTGAGCATGGATATTAGAATTTTGGGCCTTTCCTAACTTATCATTGTATTAGTGGGAACAAGCACCAAAACATAGGTGGCCTAAGCATGGATAGAGTTAGAATTTCGGGCCTTACCTGACTTATCATTATATCATTGGGAACAGGGGTCAAAACATAGGTGGCCTGAGCATGGATAGAGTTAGAATTTCGGGACTTACCTGACTTATCATTATATCAGTGGGAACATGGGCCAAAACATAGGTGGCCTGAGCATGGATAGAATCATAATTTCGTGACTTACCTGACTTATCATTATATCAGTGGGGCTTTTTATATCTCCTTGATTTCCAAATTTTGATCCTAACTCTATGTCAATTACTAGAATGACACTTTGGGTACACCTCCCAAATTGTTTTAACCCATAATGTTTTCAATCTACCTTCTAGGTCGCACTAACCATTGTCATTGACCATCTCATACAAAAGGATGTCAATATCAACATGATAAACAAAATCCCTGTTCAAATTTCAGGGACTTCCTTTCGAGAATATAACTATAGCGTGAAGAGTCACAATAGGTGGCCTGATCATGGATAGAGTCAGAATTTTAGGCCTTACCTGACTTATCATTATATCAGTGGGAACAGGGTCCAAAACATAGGTGGTGTGAGCATGGATAGAGTCAAAATTTTGGGCCTTACATGTCTTATCCTTATATCAGTGGGAACAGAGGCCAAAATATAGATGGCCTAAGCATGGATAGAGTCAGAATTTCAGGAATTACCTAACTTATCATTACATCAGTGGGAATAGGGGCCAAAACATAGGTGGCCTGAGCATGGATAGCTGAATTTTGGGCCTTGCCTGACTTATCATTCTATCAGTGGGAACGAGGGCCAAAACATAGGTGGCCTGAGCATGGATAGATTCAAAATTTTGGGACTTACTTGACTTATCATTATATCAATGGGAACAGAGGATAAAACATAGGTGGCATGAGCATGGATAGAGTCATAATTTTGGGACTTACCTGACTTATCATTATATCAGTGGGAACAGGGGCCAAAACATAGCTGGCCTGAGCATGGATAGAGTCATAATTTCAGGCCTTACCTGACTTATCATTATATTAGTGGGAACATGGGCCAAAACATAGGTGGCCTGAGCATGGATAGAATCAGAATTTGGGGACTTAGCTGACTTATCATTATATCGGTGGGAACAAGGGCCAAAACATAGGTGGCCTGAGCATGGATAGCAGAATTTCGGGCCTTGCTTGACTTATCATTGTATTAGTGGGAACAGGTGCCAAAACATAGGTGGCCTGAGCATGGATAGAGTCATAATTTCAAGCCTTACATGACTTATCATTATATGAGTGGGAACAAGGGATAAAACATAGGTGGTCTGAGCATGGATAGAGTTAGAATATAGGGACTTACCTGACTTATCATTATATTAGTGGGAACAGGGGCCAAAACATAGGTGACCTGAGCATGGATAGAATCAGAATTTCAGGACTTACCTGACTTATCGTTATATCAGTGGGGATTTTTATATCTCTTCAATTTCCAAATTTCAATCCTAACTCTATGTCAATTACTAGAATGACACTTTGGGTACACCTCCCAAATTTTCCATTTCATTCTTAATGGTATATTATATCAAAATTTGAAGATATTGAGAATACTTTGGGGAGTTACATAAAATAATTTTTGGAGATTTATAACAAGATTGTGTACATACACCTACATCTATGTTGAAATAGACCTGAGTAAGAGTCCTCCAGATAAAATGACCCTCAAATGAGAGTTTTAGGTGGATTCAGGTATTGAATTATGGGAACACAACATTCTAGTTTTGAATTCGTCAACTTACAGTACATATACACGATATTTATCCCCATGCACGAGCTCATCCTTCAAGGGAAAAAGGGACCAAATCCAAATAAAAAAATTGGAATTTTCCTAAACAACCAATGTCATATGATGAAGTTTCTCTTGCTAAGGAAAATCAACAACCATTGACCTAAAAAACATTCATATAGTCTTCCTAGAAGAGTTGATTGGGGAGCCTTGTCCTCCATCGAAGGATGGAGTAGAGGCCATTGATATTGGGTTTTCCTTCTCAAATATGACAATTGTACCTGATTCCCCTCTAGGGGGGATGAAGTGACTTCATGAAACTAACATATCTGATTCTGATAAGGATATGACATCAAAGTGGTCATCATGATGTCATACCATGATGATGTTATAGATGCTTAAAAGAAAGGCTATGGTAAACATTTTCTTGTCTTTATTGTCATTATAAAGTTATTGTGTGCAAATATTTTCTTCTCTTTATTGTCATTATAATAATATTTGACAATGTCAACTTCAATATTCTTTATTTTCTTGAGCTTCCATATTTGGAGCATTAAATGCAAACCTTGGGCAAGGTGACTATGCATTCATATATGACACATCATTTTTTATGCTCAATCTTCCTACTACGTGCCTAAAACTACCAATGTCTTCTTCAAATTTTAAATCTTTCCTAAAACTTGAGTATCAATTTGGTTTCAGTGAGCCTTTTTTGGTGCACACTAAGGATTCTTAATAAATGTCAAATGAAGAGTGAAGAGTGGAAACTAAATATGTATTTATCATTTTTTTGTATGTTGGGTTGAAGTCATTGTCTAATGAACACCAACATAAAACATAGAGGAAGTTCAGTGTGAGGAATAAATATGACCAAACCCAATTCATCATTGATAATATCTTGATCTTTGTGTGAGGGTGTGAGAAATTGTGCATTCTTACAGATATTCCAAGGAAATGGGAGATGGTCAAACCACAACATGTATCATGAACTTTTTCACCACAAATCTTTGTAGAGTTTGTTAAAGGAATGGAGGTTGATTATTGGTGTTCTCCACATGCAACTAAGCTAATGTTGGAAGGCTACACAATATTCTACCTTGACGAGAAAACAACAACATGATATGAGACATGGTTCCTAAAAAAAATGGCCACACAAGATACTTCATGACAACATGTTACCCCTCCAAATGTGAACATGCTAACATCAAGCCCTTATCATGTCCAACATTTAGAATCAGGTACCACTTGTGAGAGGACTCCAAGTAGTGTCGTAGATAAGATTGCTCAATTCATGTGTAAGATAAAACAATCTCATTAGGATGTAGGGTAGATTTCTCAATTGGAAAATGAGTTGTAGTATTATCATTAGTGTGAACAATAGGTGTAATAATGACATAATTTCAAGTTAATCATTAACCTAAACCTAAAAGAGAAACAAGAAGATATAATACGTAGATAACTAATACTATATAAATAATGCAACATGATGTGTGTCCATGGGATACCTCCTTGAGTCCATCGGTCAATTAGATCACCAACTCAATAAAGCCACTCATAGTGATTTTAATTCCTTTAAAATAGTTTTGTTTTAGGTTAAATTGTACAAGCTATGGATGCATGAACGTGATCCTGAAAGAACTGTTACTGAGCATGATAATGGATTTACCATGGTTAATACAAGGGCATTTGAACTAAGTATAGAGCCTTATGTTCTTCCAAGTCAATGTGAGCAAGTATTTTACTCAAAGGTACCTGGTAAAGAAGGTTGGTCATACGTTGTTAGATATGATCCAAGAGGAAGACCAACAAAGTATAATCATGTAGCCAAGGATGAAGATAATAATGAGGAAGAAGATCATGATTATGCAGATCAGGAGTAGGTGGATCATGTAGTCGATGTGTTAGAAGAAGAAGTTGAAGAAGTTGATCATCCAAATGTAGGAGACGACGATCTCATTGACAATATCGATAACTATATTAGCGAAAATGATGATGATGATGATGTTGATATGAATGATCCTTTCACCAACATTGATTTTGAACTAGATCCTGATACAAATTTTGAGATGGATGAAGAAGAAGATGACTAATATTTAATTGTTGAAAAGAAGAGGTATGTGTTTATATCTTTTATATGGTCTTTATATGTTTTTATTTTGTATAATATAGTATATGATACATGTTCTTTAGAATTTCAAATTAAGTAATATGGGGAAATTGAGAGTGATGTGAGAGTGAGGGCATGAGTAGGTCTTCTACCTTCATGGTTCCCTTGCTTGGTAAGAATGAACTATTCTCGGAACCAAGAGGAGCTCTGCACGAATGCGCTTAATCATACCAATGATTTAGGTATGTCCATAATCACATAATTAGATCTTCTACCTTCACATGGTTTCCCTTGCTTAGTAGAGAATGAACTATTCTCGAAACCAAGAGGAGCTCTGCATGACCACGCCTAATCATACCAACTATGTAGGTATGTCCATCATCAGTTCAAACTATGAATGGGGCCAACGTTGAAAATTTTTCAAACTGTTTCTGAATGCATTGAAATTTGACATGGATAGACTATTCACATGCCTTAATGCTATAGGAGGGTTTTATGGACTCAAATTTGACTCACACGCCCACTTTCTTCCATTATCAATTCATCATGTAAACCATAAACCCTGATTTAGTGGAGACATCAATTTGTCTGGTTTTAGTGTTCCCAATGAATGGATGCATTGTTGTTGACATGGAATGGGACAACACATGTAACTTCGTAATTTTCTTCCTTCACTTGATGTGGGCCTGATCATTCCTATCCTTGAATTGAAATTTTCCCCTAGTCTTAGTCACCACCCTTCATGACAGTTGTCACCCAACGATCATTACATCACAAGGTTGGAGGCATATGGGAATTGGGATCATGAGGCTTTATAACCCTACAATAACAAGAGACATTAATTGAACTTTGACTAGATTGAAAGGTGCATGCAATTGAAAATACTAACAACCCAAAAATAAAAGGGATCAATACACAGACTGTCAATGAGAGGTGATCTGGCCGTGGTGTGTAGGATGAGGCATAGCACCTTCAAAATTATCATTCTCCAAATATCTTATACAAATTTTACAAGGAAATTGTACTAGGACTAGACACGGGCAACAGTGACCTATGAATGGGGCCAACGTTGAAAATTTTTCAAACTTTTTCTGAATGCATTGAAATTTGACATGGATAGACTATTTACATGCCTTAACGATATGGGAGGGTTTCTTGACTCAAATTTGACTCACACACCCACTCTATTCCATCATCAATTCATCATTGAGGATCTATATGGAAATCCTCGTAATACACATCCAACCTCGAGGTTTCATGCACCAAATGGATTATTAGAGTACTATAATAAAACGAGGTCTCAAACTATCGACGGAATACAATGTCTCATATTTGGTTTGTATTTTAATGAACATTCATTATGGTGGTCCTCCATCCTTTGCACGAAGGAAAAACCTTCATCAAGACAACCTAGTTCTCAACTCTAAGAGGCATTAACATGATTAGAGATGTTTTTGTCTTCGAGAATTGGGACAATATTATGTGTATGATGGTCTCTTTCCCTAGGAGATAATAATTCCACTTCTTCACTACTTGCACAACAACAAAGAGTTCTTTATCATATGTGGGGTAGTCCAACATTGCTCCATGAAACAATTTTGATTGGTAACACAACAACCATCCTTGCATAAGCATCACCCCTAAAACATACCTACTTGCATTTGTTTCTAGTTCAAATGGTCATCAAGCACATGAAATTTGTAGGTGCATTACATAAACCCAAATGAATCACTAACCATTCATACAAACCTTGTTTCCTTGTCTTGAATGTTATTTTCCACATATTTTTCTTTGATCCTTAATCCAAGTCTTGTCTCACCCAACCCAAGTGATATGGTTGTGAATGACCATGAGTCTCTAAGCCAATATTTTAAAATAGTTGTGTAGAGATCCAATTCAATTGTGAATTGAGATCAAACAAGTAATCCATTTTATCTTGTCTCATGTAGATATAGTCATGAAATAATTTGGTCATATCTTTTTGCTTTTTGGGACTGTCATTAATTAATGCTACCTCCTTTTGAATGGTAGTGCAACTACTTCTTATTTTATCTTTTAGAAGTGCTTGGGGCATTTATCGAGGTGTAATTTCCAACAGTCTTGGTGTGTCACTTTCTCTCAGAAGACTTGTAATACATGGTGGGAGGTGTTGTTTCTTGCGTCATTGCTACAATCTTCTTCACAACCCACTTATTATTCTTCCCATAAATGACACCTTGAACCACCACAAATGACCTCTCGAAGGCATCCTTTGCCAATTGGGTATATATGTAACACTAACATTCTTGAGCACTAGGTATGGGTCTCCGGGCCTTGACATGGTCAAGGGAGGAAACATGAACTTTAGGCCTTAAAGGAAGTTTTCAACAAGCAAGGGACAATAAGGATGACTCGTATAGCCACACACGGCCTTCTGAGGGTATCTTTGGCATTCAAGTGGGAGTATGGGAATCAATAGGATATTTTGAGCACTGGGTATGGGTCTTGGGTCCTTGGACAAGATCGAGAGAGGAAGCCCAAGCCTTAGGTCCTAAAGGAAGTTTCTAGGTATGTAGGGCCTACAACGACATGTTGAACCAT
>SNQJ01S0013949.1:354086-374219 GCA_010110895.2 Picea sitchensis
GGGCTACATCTCCTGGTCCAGCTTCCAATGGATCATTATTATTAATTGCTCAAAAAGTGCTCAAAAACATGTCTTACAATGCTCAAACTGACAAACCGACTGCTCCAATGGCTTCTCAGCGTCCCAAAACCCCTGTCTGGTCTCTTTCGGCACCTCAATCGGTCGAAAAATGAGAAAGATAGGCCTCCTGGAAGTCTCCTTCTCCAAGCTTGTTGTCTCTGGTTCTACAATTCACACCCTCCTTGAACAAACCTGGCTCACACGCTCTTTTAAGCGTAAAAACCTAGCACCGGGTGCAACCACACCAACGGTGCAAATCGTAGGATGGTTTAGGCACCTCCAGCCCCTAACCGCCTCGGCACCTGGGCATATGGCCATGTGACCTCGCACTGGGCAAAAAGGTGGTTAAACCGTTTGAAAACCGTGCAACTTCCGTTTGGGCCCGCGCCAACAGTTAACACATGGATCTTGGTTTCAAACCCCGCACCAACATTTAACATATGGTTATATATATATATATATATACAATGCAATATATTGCAATACATTGCAATACAATGCAATGCAATGCGTGCGCGCCAACGGTCGGGCCATAATATATGTTGGGTCATATGTAATACAATGTGTCCACGGGTCGGGGCTAAGTCTCGGCCCAACCCCCCTTTGCATCCGAACATTAATCAACGTTAAATATATGTGTTATGGCATAGTAAACAAGGAACAAAGGGCGACACTTTGGTTAGCGGAGAGTTATGAAGTCATTACATAACGGAGAGGTCCGGGGGTCGAACCCCACGGGCCTCAACACATTTTTATGTAACCAAATATCCAGTCAATGAGCGACACATGGCGCCAAGGGATTGGGCCACGTGTCCTCACACCATTGACCATTAATGACACGTGTCATCCCCGGATTCGGTAATCATCAACCAATGAAAATGTGCCACATCATCCACCTACCACGTCATTGTACAGACGGTACGACCCTGCCACGTTACCGTATGGACTGTATGGACAGGTACAATCAGCATCCAAAATTTTGCCTGTTTGCCTTGGCGAACAGATCGCGATATTTTCTCCATACGGACTCCATTTGATAAAGTAAATATACCGTTGGAATCAGGAAGACGAGATGGACGCAATGGCGTTGTTTTCGTCGCATTTTGAGCACTTTGAAAATTGAGCAAAATTTGATCCCCTGATCAAAGGAGGAGGTAGATTGAGGATAACCTCAACCTTCAAAGGGTGCACCCTAATTCCATGAAGTGACACAATAAAACCCATAAGTCGACCAGAATCCACACAAAAAACACATTTGTGTGGGTTTAAATGTATATAATAGTAACGACAGTGAATGAAAATGGCTCAAAGATGGGTCGGGTGATCTCGATGATGCATGGAATGGGCCGATAGATCATCGAGATATGCTTGTAAGATGTGCTTGATATTGTGAAAAGCATAAAACATGGCGCATTGAAAAATTTCACCAGCATTCTTTAAACTGAAAGCCAGTTTTTGATAGGCAAAGGTACCCCAAGGACAAATGAAAGAAGTCTTATGTTGATCTGTGCGAAAAATATTAATCTGATTATAGTTGGAGAAACCATCCATCAAAGAGAATATTTCACTCCCGATGCAATCGTCAATGATCTAGTCAATGGAGGGGGTTGGATAATTGTCCTTAGGACAAGATTTATTAATATCCCTATAATCGACACATACATGGATCATGCCTTGTTTTTTATTGACCGAAACGAGATTGGATACACAATTGTGTAAAGCCACAGGATAGATAAAGTCAGATTTAAGAAGTTTTTCAACTTTAGGCTTGATAGTGGCAACTTTACGAGGGTGGACCGAGCGAGGTCTCTACCGAATGGGTTTAGCATCCGGGTAGGTATTAATTTCATGCACAATGATATCAGGGTCAATAACCAACATCTCTTGGTAGCTCCAAGAGAAAACGTCACAAAATTCTTGAAAAATAGATTTATAAGTGACGATTTCAGCATCAGAACATGTGGCTCCAATGTGAACATTTTTGATAGCTCTATGTTTAATGGATATGTCAAGAGGAATGGTGGGTGAAATATTACTTAGGTTCCTTTAATAAATCACATCATGTGTTGACTCGAGAACAGAGGAAATGACAACAACGGTCGACGAAGTCGAAATCCGTTGGTAACTCTCTATGGTGTGTTTCTCCAGGAAGAGAATGGAATGATGATGTCCATCATCCCATGGGGTGTTTTCCATGGACATAATTGTCATGATCATCTTGTCTGTAGGAAATATTACATGAAATGGATCGAGAGATGAATCACCAAGAGAGGGAGTAGAAGGGGTTGTCGATTGAATGGCTTGATAAGCGGATTCAACCAGGCTTAAAAGCATTTTTTCACCACAGTGAAGATAATCATCGGGGTTGGGTACTATCCACGGGTCATGAGATGCAGGGGTTTTGTGGACAAAGGTGGAAATCATGTTGATTGAGGCGACAAAAGGAGGCGGAATATCGGGTGGTGGTATTGGGAAGGTACCCATTAAAGTGGAATATTTTAGGAGACCCACACCGATATTATCGTACCCAGGAGGTGTCTTTGAGATAAAGGGTACGTTGCTAGTATGGGAATAAGAGTTGAAGAAGGTCAGCTGGTATACAACAATGAATTTTACTTGGTGTGGAAAATGTACTACGCGAAAAAGGGTAGACACAACAACACGCATGGAATCAATCCAGCTACGACCAAGTAAGAGGTTATAATTGAGAGGTGCATCAAAGACCTCAACTTCGACATTGACCGATTTGCCTTCCAACGTAATAGACAATGAGGGAAGTACATCGTAGGGTTTAAAACTAGAGCCATTGAAGGCCTTAAGTGTGTTGTGTGATTCTGTAAGAGGAGGAGAGCCAATGGTCTTCCAACAAGTGATTGACATAATGCACGTCAAGTCACCCTCGTCAATAACGGTTCTACAAATATTCTTGTTCTGGAAAACAACTTGGATATGAAATGCTAGCCATTGGGGTAGCCTTGGAATGTGATCTTCCAGGTCAAAGATTATCAAATTCATATCCGTAGGATCAATTCTACCAATATCTTTTAATAGTTCCTTCCATTGAGCGGGACAAATTTGAAGGACTTTGAGATATGACATCACGGAGGGTTCTTGCGCAAGGTCTTATACAATACTGTAGTTTTGAGAAGCACGCGCATGAGGATTAAAGGAAGACCTTCAAACAATGCCCTTTGGGGGGGGGGCGGAGAACTGTATCAGGGCTCGGTCGTTCGAGATGAAGAGGATCGTTGGGAGGTGGAGTTGAAGGAGGTGGTTGAATCAACGAAGGTGGGACATCGTTAACTTTCTCTTTAGAAGGAGAGTAATCTTTGGCCCGAGTAGTAAGTGTAATGTCATTCTTCTTAGAATCACCAGTACACATAAGGACATACGAAGTAGTGGAAGAATAAGGTTGATCATGAATGACCAATTGGGCCTGTTGTTGATAAGGGAAGGTTTGATACAAAATGGTAGGTGTAGGAGGTTTTGTGGTCCCTTGAAGGAACTTTGTGACCTCAGCATGTCCTGGAAAATATTTCGTGTAGTGATTGTCAACACAGATAAGGCAAGGATATTGAGGTTTTTGTTTATCCTTATCATCATCAGGTTGTTTCTTGGTCTTGTCAGATTGCATATTATTATTTTTATCCTCCTTATTCTTACCCTTTCCTTTTTTAGATTTAATTTTACCAGCATGGGTTGATTAAACGACATTAAATTCTCAAGTTTTATTGGTGGAAGGAGAAGGAGTCAGAGCAGTTTGAACATTAGAAGCATGGGATTTGGGATTGGTATGAGAGGCAGGCACATATTGAGGTTGAGCATGGAAAGTACCAATCACACCATCAACAACATGAGAAGTTGTTGGAGTTGTTGAGGTAGTCATCGTAGAAGGGAGAGGAATGTCGGGGAGTAAGTCGTAAAGAGTGACCATTTGTGAATAAATGATATCTAGGTATTGGGAACGACTAATCTCCTGTTCTTTAGTGACAACACCACCCATGGAAATATCATGGAAGATTTCATTGACAAATGATTTGGTGAACCATTCAGCCAATAAAAGATCAGGAAGGTCGAGTTTTATCAAGCATCTTCTGCATCTCCACTCATGGATGTGATCGATAATGTGAGTGTCAAAAGACTATTTAAAGGAACTCAAAATATTGGTTCCTGTCTCGTAGCAGATGGGCAGTTGGTAATGTGTGAGAAAATCCATGGAAATGGTGTTGAAGTCGTTAAAGAAACCCCGTGGTAATTGTATATACCACTTTGCAGCTGAACCTGTGAGATTTCGTTCAAAGAGACGTAACTGAATGGAGTCGTCCATCAAAGAGTTGGATGAACACCAAAGGTGGAAAATCATAACATGATTTTTTGGGTCTTCTCTCGGTTTACCATCAAATTTGGGGATGTCGGAGGGTAATTTGGCTGGTATGACGTGCCGATGGGGAGAATTAAAGATAGGATCATTCAAGATTCTAGACAAGTTAGGTAGATCCGAAGTGGCTAGAAAAGGAAGTTGTCTATTCACTTGAGGATACTGGTGACTTTGGGGAGGAAGTCCCATCAGTATACCAGTAGGACTGTAAGCAGTCGACATGTACGTGGATTTTCTTGACAGATTTGGCCAAGGATGTGGATGCATGTATCCCATAGGATTGGGTTGGTTGGGAATGCTCCCTTGAAAAGGGACACTGGACTGAATGTGTGGACCCCAAGTGGAACCCAAAGAACCTGGATATGGCTGGCCCAAGTGAGGGGGCATAAAAGGGTTTCTTTGAGGTTGTTTCCCCCTAGATGATTGTGCATTTCCATAGGCAAGGAGGTTCCAAAGGTGGGATAGTGATCTAGATGTGTTTTGTCCATATAGAGGGTTATAGAGTCCAACTTTAGATTTTCCTCCAAGTAGAGGATACCCTCCAACGTGAGATTTCCCTCCAATGGTAATCTGGTAACCAGAAGTGAAAGGATGATGGGTGCTTCCAATTGGATTGGAGCCACTAGGGCCATATCCCTTGGGAAAAGGTGGATGATACCATCCAGAGAGGACCTGGGAAGGCATAGGATCAAAACCGGTAGCAACATTATACATAGGTGGAACAAAAAGTCCAAAAACTCTGGATGGAATTTGGGTAGGGATAGCGGTGGAAGGATTCAAAGCATGATACCCAGGAGGGAGTGATGGGATAGGTCTAGATGAGAGTGGAGTGCCAATGGGATCTTGGATAACCACCACATTCCTGGTAGGAATAGTCGTAACGTGTGGCACCATAGTAGAATGGGCCATCTAGAGAGAAAAAGTCGAGCTAGGAACAACGAAATGTGTGCCTAAAACAGTGATGATATGAATGGTTTCAACAGAAAAGTGGTTTAGCAGCACCATGTAGGTAGCATACACTTCGGGTATTTGTGATACGATAGGTATATCAACACCTTCCCCTAAGCTGTAAAGGCCCCGCACCATGTGAGGCAGGCTTCTAAATATGTCGATAGTCCAAAAGGGATCCTTGACTCCAGGGCCTGAATGGGGTCCGATCGGTATTCCATAAGTGTCAACAATAAGTTCTCCGGATGAATTCAACCGAAGAATACATCTCTTGTATCCAATAGGAATGCGGAAAGCCTCTAGAGAATCAGAAATAATTCAAAAAATTTCTAAAGAGCTGAAACCTTCCTCTTGTGAGGTTACAATTTCCTAGAATTTTCTCTATTGAGGAGATCCATCCAGTGAATGAGGGGGTAGAGGGAGTTAATCCTCCATATTTTTCGGAGGAATTCCCTGGACCTTACGCGAACGACATGGAGGGTCGATGTTGGCTGAGCCAAAAATGTTACACAAAAAATCTATGGCCAACTACGAAAATGAACAACACTCGCTAATAAAATCTAGAAATCAAACCAAGTAGACAAACCTTCTTATTTTGAAGTCACTAGTTGGTGATGAAATCCATCGTCATGAAGTGGAACTACTACACATGGGCGGATCATTCCACGAAATTTTCCACATTTCCATGATTTTCATATTTTTTTTTAAATTGGGCGGGATTTTCATCTTTATTGCCATGAAATTTCGTTGTTATTGCCATGAATAGGTTTTTTAAATTGGGCACGATTTTCGTCGTTATTTCCACGAAAGTTCATCTCTACTTCCACGAAAATTTTGCCTATCTCAAAATTTCATCACAAGAGAGACGATTTCCGGTTTTAACCATTCCCGTCTTCGACAAAGTGACCCAAATATAACAAATAAACATCTCTCCATTTGATACGTAATCCTAATTAAAGAAATAAACATCTCTCCATAAATTAACAATGGTAATCCTAGTCAATAAAAACATTTTTATGTAATCAAGAGTTTTAAATAACGGTCAAACAAAAACTCTAGTCCAAGACAATTAAATTTCAACCTGGATTTTTTCTAATCCACCCAAACTCTCAAACAAGAATTTTTTAACTTGAGGTAAACATAGGCAAACCCTTTGTTGAGACATTTTAAAATGTTTCGACCAAGAATTTTAACTCTTATCCAAAAGATTAGATAACTTTCAATCAAGATATTTCAATGACTATTTTCTTGATTGAAACAATAAATATCACATTTCTTCACAAGCTTCTTTCCAAAAAGTGTTACTCGTCTTCGCATTTTCACCCCCTAGTACTTCCCTTGGATGAAGTTGTCCACTTGCACTAATCCCACGTCTTCATTGCCCTATCATTATGTTGTTGAAGTTCTATCTCTATATTTCCATCACCTATGGTTGCGTTGTCAAAATGAGGATGGAAGGAAACCTAAAATGTTGTTAGATAAAAAGAACCTAAAGTCAAGTAGGATCCCAAGGAGAGGATTCAAGGGAACCTATAGTTAAGTTGTCAAAATGAGAATGGAAGGAATCCTAAAATTGTTGTTAGATTAAAGAACCTAAAGTGAAGTAGAAGCCCAAGGAGAGGACTCAAGGTCAACTTTAGCACACTTGAGGTGATATGCTCACATGCCTCTGTAATACTTCTCTTGACTATGTTAATATATAGACCACTTTTCCGTCCCAAAAAACATTTTCTTCCCTAGTTCATGCCGTTCAAAGAAATAGAATGATTTTGGAAAACCAACCAACAATATAGATTTGTCATTAGTAAGAAATAATGGATTTTTAGTTGATTGGTTGTTTTACTCATTATTATAAGAGTGTTTGGTCACTTTGCACACAAACCTATTACTAATAAGTGGTAACAACACAAATTTGGGTGTTAATTGGGTTTAGTTTGTGATTGTTATCCTCTACACCAAGATTAATGAAAGGTAGAGATATTTAAAAAATGAGATGAAATTTGGTGAATACAAATATTTATAAAAAAGTTTTTGCAAATACATAGATTCATTCTTTTGGTAAATTAACTAAATTTTTATTGATATGCAGCTTATATGACAATACATTGATCAAATGTCTTTAACCCATAATGTTTTCAATCTTCCTTCTAGGTCGCGCTAACCATTGTCATTGACCATCTCATACAAAAGGATGTCAATATCAACAAGATAAACGAAATCCCTGTTCAAATTTCAGGGACTTCCTTTCGAGAATATAACTATAGCATGAAGAGTCAGAATAGGTGGCCTAAGCATGGATAGAGTCAGAATTTCGGGCCTTACCTGATTTATCATTATATCAGTGGTAACAGGGGCCAAAACATAGGTGGCCTGAGCATGGATAGAGTCAGAATTTCAGGCCTTACTTGACTTATCATTATATTAGTGGGAACAGGGGCCAAAACATAGGTGGCCTAAGCATGGATAGAGTCAGAATTTCGGGACTTACCTGACTTATCATTATATCAGTGTGAACAAGGGCCAAAACATAGGTGGTCTGATCATGGATAGCATAATTTTAGGCCTTTCTTGACTTATCATGGTATCAGTGGGAACAGGGGCCAAAACATAGGTAGCCTGAGCATGGATAGAGTCAGAATTTCAGGCCATACCTGACTTATCATTATATCAATGGGAACAGGGGCCAAAACCTAGGTGACCTAAGCATGGATAGAGTCAGATTTTCTAGACTTACCTGACTTATCATTATATCAGTGGGAATAGGGGGAAAAACATAGGTGGCCTGAGCATGGATAGCATAATTTTGGGCCTTGCCTGACTTATCATTGTATCAATGAGAACAGGGGCCAAAACATAGGTGTCCTGAGCATGGATGGAGTCAGAATTTTGGGTCTTACCTGACTTATCATTATATTAGTGGGAACAGGGGCCAAAACATAGGTGGCCTAAGCATGGATTGAGTTAGAATTTTGGGACTTACCTGACTTATCATTATATCAGTGGGAACAGGTGCCAAAACATAGGTGGCCTGAGCATGGATAGAATAATTTCGGGCCTTGCCTAACTTATAATTGTATCGGTGGGAACAGGGGCCAAAACGTAGGTGGCATGAGCATGGATAGAGTCGGAATTTTGGGCCTTACCTGAATTATCATTATATCAGTGGGAACAAGGGCCAAAACATAGGTGGCTTGAGCATGGATAGAGTCAGAATTTTGGGACATACCTGAATTATCATTATATTAGTGGGAATAAAGGCCAAAACATAGGTGTCTTGAGCATGGATATTAGAATTTTGGGCCTTTCCTGACTTATCATTGTATTAGTGGGAACAGGGGCTAAAACATAGGTGGCCTAAGCATGGATAGAGTTAGAATTTTGGGCCTTACCTGACTTATCATTATATCAGTGGGAATAGGGGTCAAAACATAGGTGGCCTGAGCATGGATAGAGTTAGAATTTTGGGACTTACCTGACTTATCATTATATCAGTGGGAACATGGGCCAAAACATAGGTGGCCTGAGCATATATAGAATCATAATTTCGTTACTTACCTGACTTATCATTATATCAGTGGGGATTTTTATATCTCCTTGATTTCCAAATTTTGATCCTAACTCTATGTCAATTACTAGAATGACACTTTGGGTACACCTCCCAAATTTTTTTAACCCATAATATTTTCAATATGCCTTCTAGGTCGCACTAACCATTTTCATTGACCATCTCATACAAAAGGATGTCAATATCAACACGATAAACGAAATCCCTGTTCAAATTTCAGGGACTTCCTTTCGAGAATATAACTATAGCGTGAAGAGTCAGAATAGGTGGCCTGAGCATGGATAGAGTCAGAATTTTAGGCCTTACCCGACTTATCATTATATCAGTGGGAATAGGGGCCAAAACATAAGTGGCGTGAGCATGGATAGAGTCAAAATTTCGGGCCTTACCTGTCTTATCATTATATCAATGGGAAGAAAGGCCAAAATATAGGTGGCCTGAGCATGGATAGAGTCAGAATTTTGGGACTTACCTGACTTATCATTATATCAAAGAGAACAGGGGCCAAAACATAGGTGTCCTGAGCATGGATAACTGAATTTTGGGCCTTGCCTGACTTATCATTCTATCAGTGGGAACGAGGGAGAAAACATAGGTGGCATGAGCGTGGATAGAGTCATAATTTTGGGACTTACCTGACTTATCATTATATTAGTGGGAACATGGGATAAAACATAGGTGGTGTGAGCATGGATAGAGTCAGAATTTTGGGACTTACCTGACTTATCATTATATCAGTGGGAACATGGGCCAAAACATAGGTGGCCTGAGCATGGATAGAGTCATAATTTCAGGCCTTACCTGACTTATCATTATATCAGTGGGAACATGGGCCAAAAGATAGGTGGCCTGAGCATGGATAGAGTCAGAATTTCGGGACTTACCTAACTTATCATTATATCAGTGGGAACAAGGGACAAAACATGGGTGGCTTGAGCATGGATAGCAGAATTTCGGGCCTTGCTTGACTTATCATTGTATTAGTGGGAATAGGTGCCAAAACATAGGTGTCCTGAGCATGGATAGAGTCATAATTTCAAGCCTTACCTAACTTATCATTTTATCAATGGGAACAAGGGCTAAAACATAGGTGGCCTGAGCATAGATAGAGTTAGAATTTTGGGACTTACCTGACTTATCATTATATTAGTGGGAACAAGGGCCAAAACATAGGTGGCCTGAGCATGGATAGAATCAAAATTTCAGGACTTACTTGACTTATCATTATATCAGTGGGGATTTAATATCTCCTTAATTTCCAAATTTTGATCCTAACTCTATGTCAATTACTAGAATGACACTTTGGGTACACCTCCCAAATTTTCCATTTTATTCTTAATGGTGTATTATATCAAATTTTGAAGATATTGAGAATACTTTGGGGAGTTGCATAAAATAAATTTTGGAGATTTATAATGAGATTATGTACATACACCTACATCTATGTTGAAATAGACCTGAGTAAGAGTCCTCCAGATAAAATGACCCTCAAATGAAAGTTTTAGGTGGATTCAGGTATTGAATTATGAGAACACAACATTCTAGTTTTGAATTCATCAACTTACAATACATCTACACGATATTTATCCCCATGCATGAGCTCATCCTTCAAGGGAAAAAGGGACCGAATCCAAATAAAAAAATTGGAATTTTCCTAAACAACTGATGTCATATGATGAAGTTTCTCTTGATAAGGAAAATAAACAACCATTGACATAAAAAAAATTGATATAGTCTTCCTAGAAGAGTTGATTGGGGAGCCTTGTCCTCCCTCGAAGGATGGAGTAGAGGCCATTGATATTGGGTTTTGCTTCTCAAATATGACAATTGTACCTGATTCCCCTCTAGGGGGAATGAAGTGACTTCATGAAACTAACATATCTGATTTTGATAAGGCTATGACATCAAAGTGGTCGTCATGATGTCATACCATGATGATGTTATAGATGCTTAAAATAAAGGCTATGGTAAACATTTTCTTGTCTTTATTGTCATTATAAAGTTATTGTGTGCAAACATTTTCTTCTCTTTATTGTCATTATGATAATATTTGACAATGTCAACTTCAATATTATTTATTTTCTTGAGCTTCCATATTTGGAGCATTAAATTCACACCTTGGGCAAGGTGACTATGCATTCATATATGACACATCATTTTTTATGCTCAATCTTCCTACTACGTGCTTAAAACTACCAATGTCTTCTTCAAATTTTAAATATTTCCTAAAACTTGAGTATCGATTTGGTTTCAATGAGACTTTTTTGGTGCACACTAAGGGTTCTTAATAAATGTCAAATGAAGAGTGAAGAGTGGAAAATAAATATGTTTTAATCATTTTTTTTTATGTTGGGTTGAAGTCATTGTCTAATGAACACCAACATAAAACATAGAGGAAGTTAAGTGTGAGGAGTAAATATGACCAGACCCAATTCATCATTGATAATATCTTGATCTGTGTGTGAGGGTGTGAGAGATTGTGCATTCTTATAGATATTCCAAGGAAATGGGAGATGGTCAAACCACAACATGTATCATGAACTTTTTCACCACAAATCTTTGTAGAGTTTGTTAGAGGAATGGAGGTTGATTATTGGTGTTCTCCACATGCAACTAAGCTAATGTTGGAAGGCTACACAATATTCTACCTCTACAAGAGAAAACAACAACATGATATGAGACATGGTTCCTAAAAAAAATGGCCACACAAGATACTTCATGACAACATGATACCCCTCCAAATGTGAACATGCTAACATCAATCCCTTATCATGTCCAACATTTAGAATCGGGTACCACTTGTGAGAGGACTACAAGTAGTGTCGTATATAATATTTCTCAATTCATGTGTAAGCTAAAACAATCTCATTAGGATGTAGGGTAGATATCTCAATTGGAAAATGAGTTGTAGTATTCTCATTAGTGTGAACAATAGGTGTAACAATGACATAGTTTCAAGTTAGTCATTAACCTAAACCTAAAAGAGAACCAAGAAGATATAATATGTAGATAACTAATAGTAGATAACTAATGCAACATCATGTGTGTCCATGGGATACCTCCTTGAGTCCATTGGTCAATTAGATCACCATCTCAACAAACCCACTAATAGTGATTTTAATTCCTTTAAAATAGTTTTGTTTGAGGTTAAATTGTACAGGCTACGGATGCATGAAAATGATCCTGAAAGAACTGTTATTGAGCATGATAATGGATTTACCATGGTTAATACAAGGGAATTTGAACCGAGTGTAGAGCCTTATGTTCTTCCATGTCAATGTGAGCAAGTATTTTACTCAGAGGTACCTGGTAGAGAATGTTGGTCATATGTTGTTAGATATGATCCAAAAGGAAGACCAGTAAAGTATAATCATGTAGCCGAGGATGAAGATAATAACAAGGAATAAGATCATGATTATGTAGATTAGGAGCAGGTGGATCATGTAGTCGATGTGTCAGATGAAGAAGTTGAAGAAGTTTATCATCCAAATGTAGGAGACAACGATCTCATTGATGATATCGATAACTATATTAGTAAAAATGATGATGATGATGATGTTGATAGGAATGATCCTTTCACCAATATTGATTTTGAACCAAATCCTGATACAGATGTTGAGATGGATGAAGAATAAGATGACTAATATTTAATTTTTGAAAAGAAGAGGTATGTGTTTATATCTTTTATATGGTCTTTATATGTTTTTATTTTGTATAATATAGTATATGATACAAGTTCTTTAGAATTTCAAATTAAGTAATATGGGGAAATTGAGAGTGATGTGAGGTGGGGGGGGGGGAATAATTAGAGATTCTACTTTCGCATGGTTTCTCCTGTTTAGTAGAGAATGAAATATTCTCGAAACCAAAAGGATCTCTGCACGACTGCGCCTAATCATACCAACTATGTAGGTATGTCCATCATCAATTCAAACTGTGAATGGGGCCAACGTTGAAAAATTTTCAAACTGTTTCTGAATGCATTGAAATTTGACATGGATAGAATATTCACATGCCTTAACAATATAGGAGGGTTTTATGGACTCAAATTTGACTCACACACCCACTTTCTTCCATTATCGATTCATCATGTAAACCATAAACCCTAACTTAGTGGAGTCATCGATTTGTCCAGTTTTAGTGTTCCCAGTGAATGGATGCGTTGTTGTTGACATGGAATGGGACAACACATGTACCTTCGTAATTTTCTTCCTTCACTTGATGTGGGCTTGATCATTCCTAATATTGAATTGAAAGTTCCCCCTAGTCTTAGTCACCACCCTTCATGACAGTTGTCACCCAACGATCATTAGATCACAAGGTTGGAGGCATATGGGAATTGGGATCATGAGGCTTTATAACCCTACAATAACAAGAGACATTAATTGAACTTTGACTAGATTGAAAGGTGCGTGCAATTGAAAATAATAACAACCCAAAACTAAAAGGGATCAATACACAGACTGTCAATGAGAGGTGATCTAGCTATGGCGTGTAGGAATAGGCATAGCACCTTCAAAATTATCATTCTCCAAATATCTTATACAAATTTTACAAGGAAATTGTACTAGGACTAGACACGGGCAACAATGACCTGTGAATGGGGCCAACGTTGAAACTTTTTCAATTTTTTTCTGAATGCATTGAAATTTGACATGGATAGACTATTCGCATGCCTTAACGACATGGGAGGGTTTCTCGACTCAAATTTGACTCAGACACCCACTTTATTCCATCATCAATTCATCATTGAGGATTTATATGGAAATCCTCGTAATACACATCCAACCTCGAGGTTTCGTGCACCAAATGGATTATTAGAGTACTATAATAAAACAATGTCTCGAACTATCGACGAAATAAAAAGTCTCATATTTGGTTTGTATTTTAATTAACATTCATTATGGTGGTTTTCCATCCTTTGCATGAAGGAAAAACCTTCATCGAGACAACCTAGTTCTCAACCCTACATTAACATGATTAGAGATGTTTTTGTCTCTGAGACTTGGGACAATATTATGTGTATGATGGTCTCTTTCCCTAGGAGATAATAATTCCACTTCTTCACTAGTTGCACAACAACAAAGAGTTCTTTATCATATGTGGGGTAGTCCAACATTTCTCCATGAAACAATTTTGATTGGTAACACAACAACCATCCTTGCAGAAGCATCACCCCTAAAACATACTCGCTTGCATTTGTTTCTAGTTCAAATGGTCATAGTAAATGGTCATAAAGCATATGAAAGTTGTAGGTGCATTACATAAACCCAAATGAATCACTAACCATTCATACAAACCTTGTTGCCTTGTCTTGAATGCTATTTTCCACATATTTTTCTTTGATCCTTAATCCAAGTCTTGTCTCACCCAACCCAAGTGATATGGTTGTGAATGACCATGAGTCTCTAAGACAATATTTTAAAATAGTTGTGTAGAGATCAAATTCAATTGTGAATCGAGATCAAACAAGTAATCCACTTTATCTTGTCTCATGTGGATATAGTCATGAAATAATTTGGTCATATCTTTTTGCTTTTTGGGACTGTCATTTATTAATGCTACGTCCTTTTGAATGGTAGTGCAACTACTTCTTCTTTTATCTTTTAGAAGTGCTTGGGGAATTTATCGAGGTGTAATTTCCAATAGTCTTGGTGTGTCACTTTCTCTCACAAGACTTGTAATACATGGTGGGAGGTGTTGTTTCTTGCATCAATACTCTTTGCAACCCACTTCTTATTCTTCACATAAATGACATCTTGAACCACCAAAAATGACCTCTCGAAGGCATCCTTTTCCAATTAGGTATATAGGTAACACTAACATTCTTGAGCACTAGGTATGGGTCTCAGGGCCTTGACATGGTCAAGGGAGGAAACATGAACTTTAGGCCTTAAAGGAAGTTTTCAATGATCCAGGGCCAATAAGGATGACTCGTATAGCCACACAAGGCCTTCTGAGGGTATCTTTGGCATTCAAGTGGGAGTATGGGCATCAATAGGATATTTTGAGCACTGGGTATGGGTCTTGGGTCCTTGGACAAGATCGAGAGAGGAAGCCCAAGCCTTAGGTCCTAAAGGAAGTTTCTATAGAAATTCCTGAACATGTGGGGTCTAGCGACAGTGAAGCATATGCCACTGCATATATATATATATATATATATATATATATATATATATATATAAACTATAATAAGAAACAGAAATAAAAATAAAACCAAAAATAAACAAATAACAAACTTATAGTTTTGAAAAAAGAAACTACATTTGAACTCAGCTCATGTAGTGGTTGGATTTGAAAAAAAAAAAAAAACACATTTGAACTCAACTCTCATGCTCATTAGTTGGAGAATAACTTGGTTTCACGCAGAGTAGAGAGGAGGGCACATGCAAAGGAGAAGGAGGGCATATGCAGAGGAGAAGGAGGGCACGCATGCAGAGGAGAAGGAGGGCACACGTAGAGGAGAAGTAGGGCACGCATAGTAGAGAGGAGGGTGCACGCAGAGGAGAAGGAGGGCACACAAGGGAGAATGAGGGGAGGTTAGGGCACACAAAGGAGGTTAGGGAATGTAGAGGAGAAGGAAATAGTTTCACCTATCGAGGGCCATTTGTAAAATCTATCAAGTGATGTCGACACTAAGGGCGAGGGCGAGGATGGTGAGTAACTCTGAACACTTCATGAATTTACATTGTTAATGGGAGAATAGTATTTTTGTTTTTATAAGTTTGCGTTAGTTCCATTTTGTGTTGGAAGGAGAGGGAAATCTCCAAGATGTGAGTAAATAACCCTCACAAATGTGATGGTGTGCCAAATGTGAGTAAATCACCCCCACAAATGACAATATGATTCATGTAGCCACAAATTTTCCAAAAGGGAGGAAAAAACTCCCCAAACTCTCTAACTCATCCCCCCCAAATCTAGAAATTGACCTCCTCAATATTCAACATATTCCCACAACGAAAAATCGCCCTCCATTGAAATAAATCGACCCACATGGTGTGAGTGGGATGATTGGGCATGAGAGGGGCTAGGTGGCTCCTTGCTCATTTCCATTTCCATTTGAATCTTTTGCACTTGAATTTTGATCCACAAGAATAGGCTTGCACAAATTAGTGTGTTGTCACACCACGAGAAATTTCATGAAGACTCTATCTTATTAAATACGACTTCATTAAGTTTCCTTCATAGAATAAAGCACTTCAACTTGAAAATTTTTCCAGCAAAATGGAATTCTATATCCCAAGGAAGACAATTGCTTAATAGGGTTCTCTTCCATGTAATGGAGCGTAGGAGATATTGACAACACATTGAGTCTATGTAGGCCCAAGCAAACTTGGTTAATTGAGAAACTTGTAACAAGCATTTCAAGGTTTCGAATTGCTTGTAATGGAGACAACACTAGTTTTGGACTCCTATGTACATTAGGCTTTTATCTATAGGCGGATCCCCCAACACTAAAGACCAAATGAGAAAATATTTCTTTGGTTCTAGTGCTAGCTTCCAAAGGCTTCACTGCTGAAAGAGCCAGGTTTTTTGCTTGGACTTGACTTGTGAAATCTTCTTCAGACATCCCTCAAGGAAAGGCTTAGCACAAAGCCACTTGTAGCCAAAACTAGGCTTATATTTCATGAAAGTTGTATGGATCCTACTTTGCTAGTCTTCCACCAGGTGCAGGGTGATTTCAAGCCTAAATTGAGGAAGAGAGCATCCAGGATTAGGATTTGAACTCATTCCAGGATCATCCAAGTAGTTCATTACAATGGTGATCAATCCTCATACTACCAATCAATATTAAGGAAATCAACAACCATAAAAAAGTTTGCAATCCTAATACCTGCCAAATCACTCTATCATCCAAAGTCCAAAGCAATAAACCATAGTCCATGGAATATATGTTCACCATCATCGTTGTTGAGGTCAAACACTTAGTTTGCAGTCCTAGATTGGGGTTGCATATCATATAGTTTAGGCTTCAAATAGAAATAAACAATGCACTACAACACTTATTCCTCCAGAAAACTATCACCATGAAATAACAAGGAAAGAACTCCAATACAACCATGGAAACAAAATTGCAACAAATCCATGCCTTCAACCAATCCCAACTCTAAAAAACAAGAACGGGCCTTTGTGATGCTTTTAACACAACAAAACCAATGTTGCAAGGCAAGATAAAATTATAAACCATGATTGAAACAATCAATTGAAATTACCTTTTAAGCAACCAAGGACACTTGAAACCACTATGTAGCAAATAACCAAATGTCAAAGTGAGTAGAAATGCATGTGCAATGATGTTGCCACATTTGGTATAGAACATGAATTCATATTAATGATAAACATAAATTATGTTATCCCATGTTAATATTGTATTGGCAAGGAGGAACCACAAAAAAGTGTTTTATGAGGAGTTTTAAACTTCTACACTATATTCTACATGGACCGCTTACTGTGGTTCTCCTACAATGGATGGAAGGAAACCTTATAACCCAATTGAACTGTGTGATTCACTAGTTGAAGTGAATCACTTATTTATAGTTGTTCCATTAGTGATCAAGCATAAGAGGATGTCTTACAATTTAGTGGTTGATTTCTTAAGTTTAGCACTACTGAGAATCTTGTTGACTATCCTAGACACTTCTAGACATCGGGCACACTGAATTAGCAGTGTTAATATACCATAGACCCAATATTTATGTAAATGCATTCATATTTCCTCTAAGGACAATTATGTACAACTTGTTAAACCTCCTTAAAAACTTGTGTGATCCAACAGGAGTTGAGTGTGATAAGCACATCTAGGAGGCACATTATTCCAAGTCAACATGTCATTTTAGCACCTACAAAACTTTAGTGGCAATATTGTACAAATTATTTTTTGGCCTCGCCTCTACACTAATGTGGATAAATACAACAACAAGGTTTGTGTCATGATTTGACATTGCTAAATCAACCAACAAAAGACAATGTTCACACACATATTTAACCATTACTTCACACCTATAGAAATATATATCCATAGATATTTTGACAAGATTACTAACAATGCAACAAAAAATGATGAATTCTTTGTGGTTGTTTATTAGTTCTTGAAGTTGACAATCCTAATGCCTTGCAGGAAGACCAAGTGTAGAAGGAAATTCACAAAATAGGATTTTATTTTTCATTACTAATACCCAATAGACATTGGGAGGACATCTCAATGGAATTTGTGTTGGGAGTGAATCAAATAGGAAGAAGTAATGACTCCATTTTGTTATTGTTGGTGTTAATAGATTGTATAAAATGAACCATTTTATTCCTTACAATAAGACAAATGAAGTTGTCAATACAAAGTTTTTTAAGGAAGTGGTATATTTGCATGGATTTACCAAAGCAATAACAAGTGACATCAATACTCGTTTTTCAATTAATTTTTTATGAACATCATGTCACAAATTAGGCAACCTGTTTCCCTAGTGTTATTCTTATTTGCATCCACAAATTGATGTGTAAACAAAGGTGGTAAATGGGAGTGACCTAGGAAACTTCTTGTGGAGTATTGTTGGAGATTGATGGAGACAAGAAGATTTGACATTGTTGCAAGAAAAGTCTTCCTATAACTATAGTGTGAATGAAACTACAATAAAATGAGCCTTCCTAATTATTCAAGAAAGGAATTGAAAAAAAGTTGTGGATTTAATGGAGTTTCCAATTGATGAGCATATTAACAAAGATTCTAAATTACTTGCAAAACATATTCAAGAAGTCCAATCATAAATAAAAAAAAATCTACATGAGATGAATAAAATACAAGGCACGAGCATATCTCCATAGTAAATGATTACCCAAGTTGGAGAGCAAGTGACAATGTACCTAAGAAAAAGGAGTGATTTCTTGAATGTACCTACAAAAAATTAAAGTAGAAGAAAACTAGACCTTTAAAATTTCTGAAGAGGATAAAATGATGATGCATATGCCATTAATTAATCTCACAAAAGAGTTAGACACCAATCCAGTTTTCAATGTTTCGGACAATTATACATATTGTATAGAGTCAAGTGAAGAAATTGATTATGTTGAGGAGGCAACTTCACGAGAAATTACCAAAGAAGAAAAGAGAATAAATTGAAAGGGCCAGACACTAAGTTTACCAAATTTAGACACTACCGGGATAAATGAAAAATAACTATCCCTAAGCCATGTTTCCGATGAGGATACTATAGGTCAAAGGTTCAAATATGGTCAAGTCCCTCAAGTTTACCAACCACTATTGTGGCCTATGGTTGAATTAATCTCTATTTGGATATTTTGGGGAAGAGGGGAAAGATCTCGCCCTCTATCTATATATTCCAGGGAAGAGAGGGGGATCCCACCCTCTATATCAATATTCCAGGGATAGGATAGGATCCTGTGTGGTTTCCCTTAGGGAAAAAAATGAAAAATAATTAATGAAACACCATGGGAATAATATGACCAACATTAAGAGTCTAAACTTTGTCGTTTAGAGTATACTTTGGTAAGGGGAGGTTGATGCATGTGCATGCAAACAAGAGGATAAGATAGGTACATGGGAAGGGGAAGGGAAGAGACAATGCATTGATAAGGTGCATGTACATGGGACGACAAGTCCATGGTGAGGTAAGAAAAACTGTTAAATTTGGAGCATCACTTGGTGCATGCATTAATGAGTTTTGCATACAGAAAATTAAGTAGAAAAGATACTATGAGAGCTAGCATTAATTGTACAATATTATTTATTCCCAATTGGGGTATCTCTATATTATCCTTCCTAATGCCCCTCACTCTCAGTCAAGTGACAAAGATGTATCCATGACTATATATATATATATAATAATAATAATAATAAAAAAAATAAAAAATAAAAAAACAAAACAACATAAAAAAAAAAAACCAAAATTGCACTCACCACTACACTATCGCACACAGATTGGAGAGGAGATGAGCACACACGCAGAGTGGAAGGGAGAGGAGGATGGGAGAAGGAGGGAGAGGAAGAGAAGGAGGGATATGTGCACGGGAGGAGGGCACACGTGTGTATACACACACACACACACACACACACACACACACACACACACACACACACACACACACACACACACACACACACACACACACACACACACACACACACACACACACACACACACACACACACACACACACACACACACACACA
>SNQJ01S0013949.1:384026-399425 GCA_010110895.2 Picea sitchensis
ACACAGTTGTATATTGGTTCATACACGTCTCTCAGTAGATCAAGATACTGGTTCCTTTTTCCTCCAACGGATCGTTCCGAAGGGTCCCACTCTTGCTTTCCTTTACAACCACAGTCTCAGTAGAAGAAACATTGATGGATTTCGGCTATATGTCTGCTCCTAACCTCATCCATCAAGGGGCATCTGTTATCACTGAAATTTCGTCTGCACATGGCGACAAGAACTCCACATCATCTGCACATAGCGACAAGAACTCTACATCATCAAAACAGCAATAAATTCATTCATGGCACTATTCACAGCATTCCAGAAGGGTCAAATACTATACAAAAATTGAAAGACACTTCACATCAGTAAGGTGCGCACGTATGCGCGGGATAAGAACGTGTTGTGCGCGCTTAAGCGCACGATGCGCGACTGTCCACATAAAAAGTCGTGCATCTGCTAATACGGCACATTAAATGCTTAAGTCGGCCTCCCGACCACCAATAGACCTTCCCCCGAGATGATTTGACATCCAGATCAGGGTCGGTCCTGCAAAAACGACAAATTTATGGCTTAAGCAAACCCTAAACTAGCATGTGTCTACACCGGGAACTAGTTACGTGACCGCCTGGAAATGGCTATAAAAAGCAGCGAAGGCTCATTGTTTCAGTAGGGAATTCAGAGTAGAGTTACGCTGCCCAGATGCTTCTAAGCCTAGTCTTGGATCACCAGTTCATCAGCTGTGTAGTACCGAGTTCTCTCACCATCTATTTCATTTCTGCCCTGTTCATTTTGTAAGGAAGGCATTCAGTTGAGGATTCCCGAAGGACCTTCCGCTGGAGGGAAGAGGAACCATTATCCCTTTCTACAGCGTGTGCTTTGGTTTTTTGTTAATAGATCAAGCCTTGAAACCACTGGGAACTCCCTTGTCTCACATTTTGAAGTTTTGTTTATGGTTGTAATGTTATTTGCTTTTCAGCTCTTAGGTAGATTTTATTTCGTTTGGTTTTCTATTCTCTATTAACCCATTTTGATCCACAACAAACCTGTTCTGCCTTGTTGAGCCCAACAGGGCATGCTAGTGCTCCCATTATTGCTCACCCGGCGACGATTCGAGCACGAACAATCTCTGTTGACATTGCAAGCTTTTGTCAAGGCATTCTCCAAAATTTTGTTGAAGGCTTCCACTGTTCCATTTGCTTGAGGGTGATAAGGAGTACTCACCTGGTGGTATATCTTAAACTCTTCAAACATTTCCTCAATTGTATTGTTAATAAAGTGATTCCCTTGATCACTCATCAATATTCTTGGACATCCAAATCTTATCACTACGTTCTCAAATAAAAAGTTTATTGTTGTTTCTGTGCTACAATCCTTTATCGATGCTTCCTCTTCCCATATGGTTAAGTATTTTTTCTTTGTAATAATGTATATGTCTCCTGATATTCTTTCTAATGGATTAATTGGACCTACAAAATCTATTTCCCATTTATCAAACACTTGTAAAGTAACTTGTGGTTTAGTGGCATCTCATCCCTCCTGGATGGCTTCCCTACTCTTTGACAAACATCACACTTCTAACAATATTCCTTCGAATCCTTATGAACTATTGGCCACCATAATCTTGTTCTCAATACCTTCTGTGTGGTAGAGTTTCCTGCATAGTGTCCTCCTGCAATTCCTTCATGTGCTTCTGCCAAAATAATGGGTCTTTAATGCTCCATCACACATCTCCTCAAGATGTTATCTGCTCCAAGTTTGTATAAATTACCTACAATCAACTGATAATTTGTAGGTCTGACCACCGAATATTTCTTCAGTGCAGTAGTAAATTCTCTTGGTGCAAATAACATACTCAAAAACTCAATAATATCAACAAAATATTCATCTGCAATTTGTACTGAAAACGATTGTGCATATGGAAAGTTGTTTTCCAAGTTACTGGGTTCTTCTCCATTTGTTATCCTGGATAAGTGATCCATTCTTGCATTCAATCTTCCAAGATTCACCACAAATTCAAATTCAAATTCCTTAAATAGTAACAACCATCTACATATCATTCCCCCCAACACTATCTTATTAACCAAGTATTTCAGGGCTGAATGATCTATAAACATCTTAAAGTGTTGTCCAAGCAAGTAATGTATGTATTTCTGCAAAGCATACACCATTTCTAGACCTTATCTTTTTGTAGTGTTATAGTTATGTTCTGAATACGATAACTTTATGCTTGCAAATGAAATAGGGTGATCTATATCACCTTCTCCTAGATGGGTTAGTATTGATCCTAGTGAAATTGTAGATGCATATACATGCACATGAAATTCTTTATCCTGATCTGGAAATACTAAAATTGATGCAGTAACCATATTTTCCTTCAAAATATCGAGACTCTTCTGGCATTCATCATTCCACTGGTACTTAGTATCCTTCTTCAGCATCTTCTCCATTGGTGCATTAATCTGTGCATATCCCCTTACGATTTTTTTGTAATACCCTATATGGCCCAGTGTACTCTTCAACTGGTGCATTGATTTTGGTGGTGGTAAGTTAACTATGACAACAATTTTAGTAGGATCAACCAATAGACCCTATTTACACACCACATTCCCTAATAAAATTCCAAAAGGTGTGCTAAAAATACACTTCTTAATATTTAATGAGATATGAAACTGTCTTCATCTATCCAACATCAACCTTAGTACTTCAACATGATATTTAAACAAACTGAACATTGTCCAATTATCCAAGTAAACCTCCAAAAATTTATGAATAAAGTCCTTGAAAGATTCTACTAGTACTCTTGAAAAAATGGTTGGTGCATTCTTCAATCCAAATGGCATAGTTGTATACTAAAATGAGCCCCACTCTGTAAAAAATGTTGTCTTATACCTATCTTCTGTCGCAATTCTTATTTGATGATAACCTGAAAATCCATCTATAAAAGAATAAGCTTCTTGACCCCCTACATTCTCTAAAGCTTCATCTGTAAAAGGGGTACGAAAATGATCATCTAGGCAAGAATCATTAAATATTATCAAATATACACAGATCCTGATCTCTCCTTTCTTATTTTCTTGCACCACCATGGGACTTATCCATTCTGACTCTTCTACAGGTTCTATAACACTAGCTTCTAGAATCTTTTCAATTTATGTCTTCACCTTCTCTTTGTATTTGGATTCAATCTGTATGGCATATGTCTGATAGGTATTTCTTTTGTCTTCATTGGGATATTCATCTCTCCTATCTCTCCTGCTAGTCCCTTCATCTCTGATAATTTTTCTGGGAATAAGTCATTGTACTCGCATAGTAATTTTGTGATCTTCCCTACTGTCTCATGATCCCAATAATCTCCAATACTAGCCATCTTTGGGTTGTGTGCAGCTCCAATGTTGACCTTATTAATCTTTAATGGTGCAGCATAATATTATGAGTCTATCTTTGGACCTTCTACTACCCTTTCACCTTCTACTTTTGGGATCTGGATATTGCGCGAATTATCTTCTTCAAGTTCTCGTGCTTTGCTGCATGATAATAATGTAGCAATTGTTTGACTATCTGGCTAGACTTCCTTTGAGATGCTGGAATTATTTCAAAATATGGTTCTTCAAATATCATGTCTCTTAACACTTTCAGTGTTGTGTCCATCTCTAAATTTTCATGCTCAAAGGAAAATGTAACTACAAAGTTTTGTTGTATTTCTTCCCAGTTGGCAGTTTCTCTGCACTATTCTTATTATGTGTACCAATTATTTGGAATGCCCTCTAGTGTGTGAATAAAATTGTGTGGCCATTCTTCTGGTGGTACTAATATCCATTGAACTATGCACTTTTATACATGTTCTTTGGGTTGTCCAAATACTTGATACTTCTCCTCATATTTGTGTTCCTTCTCTGCGCCGAATCTGATGTGCAGTAACATTTTTCACTATAACCAATTACTGATATTTTCTTTCTGTGTACCCCACCATCTTCCAGGTGTAGCTTTTAAATAAATATCTAGTGCTGGTAATATATTATTTTCCATAACTTCTACCTCATATTTCATCAAAAATTCTTCTAAATCATTTAATCCATAAAAAAATGGGAGGTTCTCTTACCTCTGTACCAACCCATCTCAACACGCATGTCATTCTGGAACATCTCCTGGTAGATAATTCATGTAACCGTTGTTGCCAGTTCTCCAGTCCCGTGTCAGAGTCTGAATCACAAGAACTAATACTCCTCCAATTGAGCATGCCATATGCAGTTGAATTGATATAATCTTCTTCACGCGTGGTAGTTCTGTATAATTGATTCACATATTCTGTTATAATATTATCTGTAGGTTCCACATACCTGCCTCCTTCCAAGGGATCCAATGGCACAATAAATTTGTATTCTCCATACTCTATTATCATATTTCTTGTATTAAAATTGATAATATCATGGTTATCAAAGGCCCAATCCAGACCTAACAATGTTGGATATGGTGAAGTATTGTCCACTGTGTCAATGACTTGAAAATCAGCCATGTTGTGCAAACCATCTATATCTACTAGAATCCCCTTCAACCTTCCTATTGGCACCACTCTGTGTTGATTGGACAAATTCAACTGAATAGGTGAATACCCCAATTGTGGTTCTCCCATGGCTTCCCAAGTTTTCTTTGGTAGAACATTGACTTCATATCCTAAGTCTAATACAATATCCCCCATATTGAAATCTCCTATGTTAGCATTGAATCTGAATTCCCTATTGGTTCTTCTCTTCTTTCAGAATTGATTTACCCTTTTTACCCCTACTTCCCTGGGATTTCACTTTTCTAACAAATTCTGTAGTACTTGTAAATAAATTTTATCACTCAACAATTTGACACAAGTTCCCAAAAATTTTCATAAGTTACTTACCTGTTCTGAAGACTGGTTTTGATTGGTTTGATCAAATAATGAGGGAAATTCATAGACTGATATCTCATCTAGTGGCTTCGTTCCTAAAGTGGACGCAATATTTTTCTTCAATATATCTTGTCTAACTTCTTTGAATATCTCTTTCTCTTTGCGTGCATCAAATTTATATTCAGGCATTGTATTATTCCTAATCCATGTGTACTGGTCATGATCCTTCTTGGTTGCATCTTCTCTTGTCTTGGCTCCACCTCTAGTCACTATGTTGATCTTCTTCCCATCTTCTTCTCTTTGTTCCACCCCGATCCATTGGACGTTTTGATTATTCTGGTTCCTCATGTCCTCTATTTTTAAAAATAGTGTTGGACAATCCTATGTTTCATGGTCTACTGCGCGACAGTACATACATGTCACAGGTGGTTGTGGGAAGTCTCTTTCATAGTGCTATGGTTTCTAATAGTTATGACACACTACTGGTCCTCGACCTCCTCCAAAACCTCTTCCTCCATGACCTCCTCATCTGAAGCATCCTATGTTTCCCTGATTATATTTGTGTGGTGTGTTATATTGATGTCCTTGATTATACTACGACTGCGGGTTATTGTACTGTTGTGGTGTTGCACATTGTTGTGTAGTATTATATTGTTGTTTCCCTTGAAACGTTTGTGCATTATATTGTGGTTGTGCTGCAAATTGTTGCCCACGATTGTATTATGGATGCTTCATAGTATTATACTGTGGTTGTTTCAAAAACTGTATTGTTACATGTTCATCATGTACCGTGTATGTATCTGCAATCATTTCTTTCATCATATCCAAGGTTCTATAGTCCTTGTCCTCATGCCCAACTCACTTACAAAAGTTACAATATGTACTCTTCGAAACTATTTGAGAATTTTTCATCAGGGGGAAGTGATAGGGATCATTCCCATGTGTTTTTCAAATCTCACACCATGGTCCTCATGGGGCCAAAGGTTTTGGCATACCCACTCCAATATATTGTGAAACAAAGAATTAAAAAACAAATTCCTATGTTGTGTATCAGTAATAATGTACTTTAACTTAACTTTTAACCTTTTGAATTTCTGGTCCACTTCCTAGATTGATTCTCCTAGTTTTTTCTTGATCTTTATCATTTCATTCATAAACTGGTCCTCTCAAATTGGCTTCTAAAATTCATTTATCAACTTCCTCTTCACATTTGCTACAATTGTAGGTGTTCCTGTTGGGTTATTTGTTGAGAGATCCATGTACCAATCTAATGTGCAGTCTCTAAAAGTGATTTATAACTGCGCAACCTTTGTATCTTTGTCTATAATATGATTTTCTGCCCATATCTTCTCACAAATGAACAAATGTTTTTCTGGTTCATCTGACCCATCCCCTCAGAACTCTGGTAACCTGATGGTTGGATCTAGTCCTTCCATGGTGAAATTTGTTGAACTACCACCTCCACGTAGTGTATATAGTTGACTTATACTTGCACTTGTGCTATTGGACCCACGTCCTGAAAAAATTATTCTACCAGTAATCACTTGTTGGTTAACTTCTTTTTCTTCTTTAGTTGTGTTAGTTGCACATGGGGTTGTGGGTTCCATACTAATTTAGATATAGAATGGAGAGACTTCTTCTGTGTAGACCCATGACCTATAGTTTTCCTCTCATACGCGGCACACAAGATATCCTCAATATTCCTCGTGGCACAAAGATCCTCTACCTCTTCCTCATCGTTGTCCAAACTATGTCGCTCCACTACAAATTTCTTATTATTATTCATTCTATACTAGTAGGGTTGCCCGCTACGCGTCACACCTGCATTTCTTATGGTTTCCCTGGTCTGTTCATCATCCATCATGATGGGGTCCATTTCCTCCTTTTTCTGGCTACTCTCCAGAACTTTCTCCATTTCTCAGATCCTGCTTAGTGCTTTCCCCAACTCCCCCATGCATGCACATTGATTTATATGTCTAATTCCATGGTCATCAAGAATTTATTATGTGATAATATCTTGATTGATGTGTAAAGAGACCTAATATACCTCCCTCTGGTTCCCATCAAGAAATATTTCTATACAACAGTGTATGACTTCATTGTATCTACTGCAAACTCAGTGATAAACCCTGCAGTAATACTGTCTAACCATAAATCCACTACGTGCGTGAATTTATTATTAGCTCTTTCCAACTGTGTGATTTTTTGAACAATCCACACTACTGGCCCAATCCGGTTAGTTGGATGGGTATCCTTCAACCTTAAAAACCACTCCCATAATAATTGTGGAAAGAAACAAAAATATGCTTCATGCAAATCATTAAGCACATACCTCTGTAGGTACTAGAGCAGTGTATACCTAGAACCCTTATTGTCTTTCTGCGTGAACTCTAACTTCTTTGTCTCTAACCATCTTTCAATATCTTTCTTTGTAGGAATCCATGGCCTGAACATCTCTTTCTACCATTTCATATTCTTCACCAAACCCCTTCCTATATCTCCTTTTGAGTTGTAGCCGACAACGTAACCATCTGTTGGACTTATGGGCTAACCTGAGTTCTACCTTAGTTCTCCAATAAAACCCTTATCACCATTGGCCCTTACGGTAAACCAAAAGGACACACTGTGCACAGAGTTCACAATGAAGTCTCACCCAAGATGGTTTATGGAGGACTTCAGGATGAAGATGTCTGCAGTCATGGAAGGAATTGGTGAATGTTTTTTCCTACTTCTTCTTATTTCTACTTAACCATGTATTCTATTCTATTATTCAATAGATCCATTCATTCATTTACATATTTAATATAGTTCACCCTGTAAATAAATCATCCATTTATCTATCTAACCATTCAATGATAACTACATAAATAGTAACACATTAAAACACATTTCACACATAGTTTTACCGTGCTTCACCCCCCCTAGGGCTATGTCCACAAATATCTTCTTCTTCTTTTCTTATTCATTAAAAGGGTGTTGCGTGCATTACATCATAGTAATTAGTAGTGATGAGGACCAAGATTTCACCAAGATCCACAACTTGAGACATGACCCTCAACTACTTTGACTTCATTCGATCTCCACATCTCTCAACACTACCAAGACTCATAACCTCGAAAAGACTCTCCACAAAATACTTGTCTCACACACTCTAACTATTGAATTCTTATCCTCTCATATTTTTCTATCCCCTACCTCATACCCTTATTTATATTACAAAAATGGGTTAGAAACCCTTACAACACATCCCAAAACCCTAACCCTAACTATGTTAGGTTAACTCACATTTTCATGGATAAATTCCTACATGGTTAGGCTCCATGTAAATTTTGAACTCTCTAGACCTATCAAACAATCTACTTGAGGAGGAAATTCCTCCTGAATTGGGGAATCTGACATTGTTCATTTTCAACGTATTCAACAACCACTTGTCTGGCTCAATTCCTTACACTTTCCAAATTTCATCTTTTAAAGATAGTTTTCTTGGCAATCCCAATCCTTGTGGAGATCCAAATTTCAATCTTAGGGTCCGATCGTGTTCTTAAAAAAAAGGACATGCATCATTACATCATTATTTACTCATAATGTTAGCCCCAATAGTAGTGATTATATTGTTTTTGTGTGTGATTTATGTTGCTTGTTTCAATACCAATACCAGAGTGAGCAATTTCTTTGTGGAAAACCAAGCAGGTCAACATCATGGGAAATATATTATAAATTAGGCTTGCAAATGGAGGATCCATACATCCGGTGACAGATGAAAATGTGATTGGATTAAGAGGCGTTAGAAGAGTGTAAGTGGTGGCATGTTAACATCTTACAACTCCTGTGATGCATCTCAAGTGTAGACTCAGAGTTCAAGTTATTGGTATTCAAATACATATTAACAGTGGCCTCCCCTTGTGGATTTTAATGGCCCCCAGGTTGTGAGTAACCCTTTATAGAGAGTTTTTATGCTCTGCAAGGCACCTGTGTGTGCCCTATGGTTTATTAAAATCTCTCATTCTGTTATGGAATTGCAGTTGTAGTCTGCGTGTGTCGTGATATTGTGAGAATAGGCCCGTGTTTTAGAGTGACTTTCTTGGTTATGGTAATATCGCTGATTTTCTAAAGAGAATCATGGTGTTTAATGTAACTGATTAGCACTCAATTAAGTATGAAATATGTTGTTTGCAATTTCTTAAAATGTTTAGATATAATCAAAGCTTTATTATCTAAACATTTTAGACAATAAAAAAATTATTAGGATTGATGTTGTATAAATTTTATTTAATTTTAAATATTTAAATATAATGATATTTTATTATGATTGATCTTGTGTTTGGTTTGGTAGTTATCTTAAAACTAGATTATTATTATTATTATTGTAATTTTTATTTAATTTTAAATATGTAAATTTTTAAATATAATGACATTTGTTTTATGTAAATTATGTTTAGTTTGGGTGGTTGGAGGAAGATTGTTATTCTCTTCATCCAAGTTTAATTTAAAATAATGACATATTGAATATTATTATTATTGTAATAGCTTGGAGCCTTATTGTTGACCAATCAAATGATGTAAAGAAATTTAGGATGCCAACTTGATTGTTATTAGTCAAATAATCTTCTTGCAAGATGAATCCATTTATGCATTCAAAAATGTGATTAAAACAACAAAAAATTGTGATTTAGTGTAGATTTTTATCGCAAGATTCATGATAGAGGGGAAAAACCTTAGAATAGTTAGACAATGCCCTAAATAAGATTCAGTTCTACAATTGTGGTTGAAAATAAAAAATAGTTCCACGTGCAAAGCTATAATTTTGGATACTTGTGAACAAATTAATTGAACTTAAGTTTTTTTTTTTTTTTTTTAACTGGAGAGATATATAGAGGGATTTAAGTTGAAGTGAATCACCCACCTAAGTTATAGAGACTTTAAATCAACATAGATCTATGTAAAATCATTATTATCAAGCGCCAAGAGAGATTTAATTTCAGAATAAGTAGAGTTATAATTTTGGAGGCTTGTGAACCAACTAATTAAACTAATTTTTTTTTTCCAAATCCATATATGGATTTAAATCAAAGTGAATGGCACATCTAAGTTATAGAGACTTTAAACTGGAGAGGGATCTGATTTCTTAAAATGTATTTTTTTTTTATTATTCCATTTCATTTTATTTTTTATTATTGTTGTTTTTTTAACTAAACTAACTTTATCTATTATTTCATTTTAATTTTTATTATGTTTTTTTTATCATTGTTGTTTTTTTATTTAAGCACGGTGCAATTGGATGAAAATAAATATCTTCATAAAAATTTATTTTTTCATATTTATATAAAAAGGTTAATTTTTTTATTGATATAAGATAACATTGTAATCGGTTCAATGTCCTAAGTTTTATGTAAAGGATTAATGGTTATTACTAATAAGATATTAGGTTTTTGGTGGATGCTAGTAAAGTTTATTAGATAAAAAAAATTAAACTAAATAAATATTCTTTAAATTGCATTTTTATAATTAAATGTGGTGAAAATGAAAGCATTAAGATCATTATGATTTTCCAAAGCAATAAATATTCATTTTTTTAAGATTGTAATTCTAAAAAATAGATTTGATTGTCCTAACCAAGATTTATAATATCATCTTATTAATGATTTCATCGCCCTTTAAGGATCATATTTAGAATTAGTTGAGATATCAAATTTAATATTATCCATTTATTAATTTGATACTTTTTATCACATAAAGTTGACAAGGGTTGCAGGCCGCAGCCATGAGCGCAAAGCACAACACTAAGAGCGACTCATTCCAGGCCCGAAATCAATGGTTGAAGCCTGAAATAGATTTGGACCATTTAATTATCCAGAATTCCACGTGCCATCAGATCCTCAGTGTTACACATTATTTTGGTCAACTTGGTGATACTTCTATAAGCATGTGTTCAGGTTCCCAGAAGGATATTTCTCATGAAGAAAGTGAATGGTTTCCTCCACTTCAAAGCTTGCTTTTAGAAGGTCGTTGTAGGCTAGGAGTATTAAGTAGTGTGGAAATGACTGATTTCCACAAGATTCTCTAAATATGGCTTGTGGAGTTTCCGCATGCTGCTCTATAGGCATGCAATGATGTTTTAAGACTAAGAAAAGGGAATAAGTTCACAAAGGTTCTAGAAGGGAATCTTCTATAATTCAAGGTGGCATCTGTATGGTTTGGATCCTACTAGCTTATCTAATTTTGTGGGATCACCCTAATCTCTTTAACCATCTCTCCTTATCTTATATAATTATGGATTTCTCATGGAAAAGGTTAAGCATTAAGCAAGAAAGAGCAAGTAGAGAATGAATTAAGGTCGAATAGGATGTGAATTGTGTGAGGAACTCTACTCCAGATGATTGAGGGCTTCATCTCAGTCCATCAAGTTATTGTAGATCATCTTCATGCGATCTTGGATCAAGTGTGTGTTGGAGCAAAGGGCCACCAAAAGGGAATTTAGCAACATCAAGGTTGTTTGGTTGTATCTTCCACTTTCTCTTAATATAATACAGTGGTATGTTTCTTTCCCATAAAATCATTTTCATTTTATTACATGATTCCTTGATCACATGTATAAGTCTTCATTGAATATACTATTATTGCTTTCACTTTGGTTGGTTTGTGTTTCATTGCAGGATCAATAGCACAAGAGCACCGGAGCGAAGCAGGGACAACAAAGTCATAAGGAAGAGTTATTCAAAGGTATGTTACTCATTCATTCTTTGATAGTAGATTCAATTATTAGAGCTTAGGGAAAGAACCATGTCTTGTCTTGTTTTGTTCTAGATCTAGGTGGATCTAGGGAGATCAATTTATATCCGCATTTACCGATATATCCAATAACAAAATTGGAGACTCCGTTGGGGATACAACTAGTTTTTGATTTTTTGTTGTCCGTTTTCCCTTAGCCTATTTTTTTTTCATTATGTTTTAGTTCCTGAGTCTGTAAGAGATCAATCTAGATTCTCTGGACCTGAAATTTTACTTAGATTATTTACTCTCTTTCCAATTTTCTTTTGTTTATAGACATTTCTGCACTGTGTTCTATATACAGCCCGCAGAAACCTTAGCTTGTCACACCCTAGTTTTTTATACCAGTGTGAACTTTCCACACCCTACCCATTACTATCCTGCGTTAACTATTGATTTCCACACTGTAACCTTCTGTTGGCCTGTGACAGCGTCTGTAGAATTTTTTGGATTGGGTCTTGTTGTCTTTTGATGCCCAATTTTTCTTTGAACCTTTGGAAGACACTTTTTGAGGTCACTATTTGATTGATTGTTGTGTGTAAGACTTTTTTTGGATTGGTTATCAAAGATTTTGAACCCTTCGTTATCATTTTGTAAGCTTTTTCTTCTTGATTTTTATCAACAAGGATATAATCTTTGATCGTAGATCTGAGTGCTTGATTGTTAAAAGTTTTTCATCTGAGTGAAGTTTTGGATTATTTTACATTTGTTGGATTGATTTTTTATTAGAAATCTATTTCTTGTTTTCATTTGATAAACACTTTCTTGTCATCTTTGTTTTTATCTTCATTGAAAGTTTGATTTGGGTTTTTGTTGAGTGTATCCATTTTCTTTGATTACATTTCCTTTCTAGTATATCTCTGATTTGGTTCCAGAAAGGAATATTAAAGTCATTTATTCTTTTTAAGTAATCATCCATAGAGAAAATATTTTCATTCAAAACTATTAAAGAGAACAAATTGAGAAATTTCATTGTTTATGATTGTTTGGAATTATAGTTCATTCAAGAAAAAAAAAATTCGTAGCTTTCATGTTTCTGGAAAGATATATTCTCCCTATTGTAGATAGAATTCATTGAATGAAATATTGCATCATTTATATCTATTTCTATATTATTGGGTCAAGGTCTCCCACAACATTTGTTTCATTTCCGCCTCCCTCCTGAGTAAACAACAACCTCTAAAAAAAATTGCGTAATCTAAAATTCAATTAGTCACTTTTATTTTCTAGGGATCTTTTACACCAACATTAGCTAGGCTAGATATTTGGAATAGGTTGTGAGACACTCTCCAAAGAAAAACACACACAATAGAATCTTGTTATAGGGAGTGTTTGAATCCATTTGCAGCATTTTTTCCTGAGAAACCCTTCTCACACAAGGGGCAAACCTGAGGTTGCATTGAGACTGGTAGAGTTACTCACCTTGCTTTGTTGTTCTTGGTGTAAATATTCCGTGTACTATGGGGGTCTCTTGAAGCTATACCCACAATGATGAGTGTAAGCCTCTCAAGTTGATTTTGGGCTAGATACCCTACCTTTGCACGTGGATAAGACTGTCGATTGTTTCCCCAGGCATCATTGTTGTTCTTGGTAGCCTTATTTTCCTATATTTTTAGGGTCTTACACAAGGTGACTGTGGAGGGGAAAGTCTTCATGGTACTTGGAATCGACGTTGGCCAGACTCACTCGAGATCCTTGGAGGGTATACCCATGATTATGTATGGGAGCTTGTACTAGGGTGTAAGTCCGTTAAGAAGGTCGTCAACATAACATTTCCATCCGCTCTATCCTAGCCTCTTCTTGTCTCCACACTAGTACATATGACCAAATTTGTGACGGTTTTTCGTTGCTATTGCCACACTTATCCATCTCAATTTCCATGAAAGACAAGACTTTTTTTCGTCACTATATCCATGAACCAGGTGTTCATGGAAATATCGACGAAAATTAGCTCTCCACGTGTCATCACCATCAAGATGGGTTAACCCTATGCATTGTCTCAATTACAACGACACTTCGTCGCAATTATGACAAAAAACCGTGCTAATATAAAAAAAATTGTGGAAAGTTGCGACGCAAAAATGTGGCAATAGCGACGAAAATTTATGCCAAGACAAAAACTTATGACGTAGATGTTGTATGTGCGATCCCTACCGTAGAAAATTGTGACGAAAAATCGTGGCAATGTAAAAAAAATTGTGGAAAGTTGCGATGCAAAAGCGTGGCAATAGCGACGAAAATTTATGCCAAGACAAAAACTTATGATGCATATGTTGTATGTGCAATGCAAAACCATGGAAAATTGCAACAAAAAACCATGGAAATGTAAACAAAATTGTGGAAAGTTGTGACGCAAAAGCGTGGCAATAGCGATGAAAATTTATGCCAAGACAAAAACTTACGACGCAAATGTTGTATGTGCGATGCAAAATCGTGGCAAATTGTGACGAATAAGCGTGGCAATATTGATGAAAATTTATGCCAAGACCAAAATTACGACATAGATGTTGTATGTGCGATGAAACACCATGGCAAATTGCGACGAACGCTTGTCTCTATTGCCACGGTTGCTCAAAATAAAAATTGGTTTCCGACAAACTATTGTCGATATTGCGACGTGTCCTTTAAGTTTAAAAAACAAAAATACACAAGATATGGTATTGCCATATTACATTGTAATATGGTATACCATATTACAATGTAATATGGTAATGCCATATTACATTGTAATATGGGATTACCATATTACATTGTAATATGATAATGCCATATTACAATGTAATATGGGATTACCATATTACATTAATATGGTAAATCCATATTACAATGTAATATGGGATTAACATATTAAATTGTAATATGGTAGTGCCATATTACAATGTCTCTACTTTCTCAACAAGATGCAAGAAGTTCTTTTTAAAAACAACTTAGGATAGCGATTTGTCCTAAGTGGGATGGTGACCTTGGCATTCAACAAGATAGGAAGTAATTCATTGATGACAAGTGTAGCAGGTGTGTAGGTCCACAGGTGTAGCCGGCATTTCTATTGAAAGATGGATATTAGATAAAATGTGTAGATATTTTAGATTGAACAAGATTATAGTAAATATATATATATCTCCTACAAATAATCAAGGCACTAGTCAACCAAATATTGGAAGCATGTGTTATCATGAAGTTGGATTAGAAGTAAGGATACCAATATGACAATATACACAAAGAATAAATTGGAATATTACTTTCAAAAAAACACATGGATTGCATGTGTGAGTCATTATGCAATTTATATTACACAATACTATGACAACACTTCTAAGATTGATGGAAGATATCTTAATACCATTTCTCGAACACATTTATTGCAGCCTCCTTGGATGATGTTTTGACTTTTAGAAAGATTTGGGAAGATCATTTGAAACATTTGGAGATGATATTTTTAACCCTTCAACACAATTAATTGCAAGCCAACATGAAGAAATATGAGTTTGGAAAACAATTATTGCTGTGTATGGATTTTGTAGTTAGAGGATGTGAATTTTGTATTGACCTAAGAAATATAAAATGCGTTGTAAATTGGTTGATCCCAGATAATTTAATTGAGCCAAGGTAATTGATGGGGTTAGAAAATTATTTAGGAATGAAGTGTCTCTTCAATGCACATTAGAAAAGGAAAGTAGAACCTTTCAATTCATTGCAATTGAAAACCAAGTAACTGAAGCTTTGACATGAAATAATTGTAATGCATCAATATTAAATATAATGAAACT
>SNQJ01S0013950.1:17355-28593 GCA_010110895.2 Picea sitchensis
CACAAATAAAGTAATAGAATCCATTCTCACAAAAACAGTGAAGGAAAACAGAAAGGATTGGTCTCATAGACTCCCTGAAGCACTATGGGCCTACAGAACTACCTGGAAAAATATTACAGGATTCTCTCCCTATGAATTAGTTTATGGAAAGAGTGTTGTCTTTCCTAAGGAATTTGAAATAAAAACCTTAAGGACTACTTCAACCATCAACCTTGATTTGACCGATGCACAGACAGCTAGGTTGCACTAGCTTAATGAATTGGATGAAAAAAGACTAGATGCCATTCATTAGACAACTATGATTCAACAACAAAGATCAAAATGGCATGACAAAACTATCAAGTATAAGCAATTTCAAAAAAGGTAATTGGGCCCTACTGTACGACTCTCGGTTTAAATAATTTCAAGGGAAACTACATACAAGATGGCTTGGACCCTACGAATTAGACATTGTTTTCCCCAATGGAATAGTAAGGCTCCTCACAATCGATGACTCTAAAACACCGTTACTTGTAAATGGTCATCGGCTCCGTCTGTACCAGAGCCCTATTTCCAAAGAAGATTTTAAGGCCACATGTGTGGCAGACTCTCATTACCTCTTTTAGAGGGGGCTCCTACCCCTCATTGCAATTAATTCTTTTAATTTAGTTTCTTTAGTATTAGATTAGATTTCGTTTACTAATAATCCCTGTCAAAAAAAATACCATGTTACAATTGATTTTTGCAGCAAAGGCCTACTCAGGAAGGATGATCTTACTTCAAGAAGAGCAAAGCTCCCCCATGGATGAAACAACACTGTTCAACAATTGTTTTTCCCTTCTTTCTACGGCTGAAACACCAACTTTTCGACATTTTCTATCAATAAGATTTTGCGCTCTCATACTACATTTTGTCCTTCCAGTCAACAAATCCTTGATACAATTCATCTAACAAATCAAAATTATCTGCCACGGCCACTGCAGAACTATTATGGATAGGCATTATATTTTTTTTGAAGTACGAATCAAAAGGTAAAGGCGAGGTATGTAAATTTTATGTAAATACAATTAAGCTATAGTTAATGAGAAGATTCCAACTCATTATTACCACTCATGTAAAATCATTATTAGCCTCACTTGAAAGGGGGGGAGGAAATATCGAACTTTTATACCAACATTTCACATGTATCAACCACCATCATTCCTTTTTACCATCCTTTCGTTTGTTTCACCACAATTTGCATGCCTTCACCCGAAAAACTCACTCTGCACAGAAATTGTTACTCAACTCTTTGACGGTGTATTTTACTGAGCTGTTAGCTATGGGAGGCCCTGTTATACGGTACGAACCCACCATGACAGCCCTGTTAGAACTGTATCCAGAAGCCTATCAAATTTTTCTGCAGGCAGGATGGCTCGGTTATTTTCAGAGACTCCAGGGGTTTGATCAACAACAGGTTCTACAATTTTCTCGAAATATCCAAGAAGATCATTCCATTGTTCAAGGGGTTTAGATTTCAGTTACAGAAGAGGATATAGCACAGGTTTCAGGTCTCCCTACCAATGGCATTCACTTGTTCAGCCGTAAACATATCATCCTAAATGCCCAATAGGATTTCCTCTTGCCAGGGGAACAAATTGAACCTAAAGGCCAAGGTGTTCGACTCAGCTCATTACCACCTCCATGGCCGAAAGTTGCAAAATTCGTCAAACACTACCTTACCTGTGAAGGCCAATACCAGGTAGTCTACCAACATGATTTTGTCCTGTTGTCTCATTTACGGCATGCTAGATTGGTGAAAATTCCTTATTATCTACTCGGTTGTCTTAAAAATATGTCGCACTACTGTAAAAAGGCTAAAGATCCCTCCCTTTCACTCACCCATCACCGTCTCATTCAACTTCTTATCCAAAAGGGTTTTTCCCAACAAAACCCTCCACTAAACAACCCACCTATAGATCCCCAAGAAGCTGCTGAAATTCCTGAAAATCTTCAGGAACAACAACCACAAAACCCTCCAGATTCTCCAGAAATACTTAACAGTCTGCCTACAGACCCAATAAATCCAATTAACCCCCCTACCATACTAATCCCACCCCACATTTTACCAGAATCATCCACTCTTGCCCTTCATATTCTTAGTGATGATTCTGAACCAGAAAATTCTCCCTGTCCCATCATTGAGGAAAATCCCCCACATAAATGAAAGCAAATTCCTTTCTTTCTGCCCTTTTTACAAAGAAAATGAACATAGGCCTCAACAAGGGCAGCCACTACTTCCACTTCCCTAAACCCCCAACCCATCCGACTAATACCCCGTACACCTCCAACCTCCCAAATGTCGAAATATTTTCCTATTCCACCCACAAGCACTGAAACACAAGAACCAGAGGCCCAGTGGGTTGTGACATCATTCATTTCAAATTTAGTAGCTGAAACAGAAGAACCAGCTACTCATCAAGTAGCTGAAATAGAAGAACCAACTACCCATTTAGTAGTTGAAACACAAGAGCCATCTACTCATCAAGTAGCTGAAACACAAGAACCAGCTACTCATTCAGTAGTTGAAACACAAGAACCAGCTATAGCTGTCACACAAGAACCAACTACAGCTGAAACATAAGAACCAGCTACTGATATTGATACTAAGACACAGGAATCAGAGGCACAGGGTGCTGCAACATTACTTTCTTTACATCAAGAAGTTGAAACACAAGAATTAGCTGCCGATCCTATAGCTGCTCCACAAGAACCAGCTAGTGCGGCTGTGACTGCTACACAAGAACCAGTCACCCCTCAACCAGAACCAACAATGGCCTCTGTCTTACAAGAAAATGAGTTCCTCAAGTCTGAACTAGAAGCCTAGAAGAAAGAGCTAGCCGTGGCAAAGGAAGCCTATGAGAAGGAACTTAATTTGTACACCCTAGCTCGCATAGCGACCATGTCAGATGGAACTACAACAGAGAATCTGTGTAGAGAATATATGTACAGTCAATGTGGGGACATATACTATCAAGAAGGCTACAAAGTAACTCAAATTCCAATGCCAGGAGCTTCCCCTGCACCTTCGACTTTTGCAGTCAAAGAAGAAAACCCTGTTGTTACACAAGAACCAGCAGGACCTTCCAAAATTAAGACTGAGCCCTAGCCTACAACAAATGTCAAATCTGAAACCCCTTCTTTTGTTAATAAAGCTATACAAACATTTCATATTGATGAATCTGCCGCTCCTAGCAAGATCAATACCCACACCTTTGTGGAACAAGCCACTCAGACCCTACCTCAGCCTACTACTTGCAATGCTAAAACACAAACTCATCCATGGGATGAGTAGGCAATAATAGAGAAATGGAAAAAAGAGTCTGTTGTTCCACAGGCCAAAAGCCTGCAGGAACACAGACAAATCTAGATAAATCATATCTACTCAAATTGGGAAGATTTGGAGCAAACACTCCAAGAATCTCAAGCCCTTAAGAAATAGAATAAAGAACTAAAAGGCAGATTGCTCCTGATATTTGACTTGGCACAAAAGTTATTGGCTACAAGGAAACCATCCTGCAATTACTCTATGTTCCTCATGGAACGAATTACATGGTTTCAGATCAAATCAATCATAGAAGGCAGACCCCATGCAGTGTTAAATCCAACAGATTTTGTCAAAACATTTGCAGAAGCCTCTGCTATGGATCAGCACCTCCTCTTCGAGGCATGTTTTCATAACGAGGCCATCCCTGAGAACCGATAGCTTAACCTTAACCCTCTTGTCGATGACATCCAGATTTAGGCACTCACCTCCTTCCTCAACAATCAGATTATATGGCAGGATGACTTCCTAGCTTCCAAGCATAACGAGGATAACCGCCTTCTCTGGATAAGGCCAAAACCACAAAATGCAGCCACCTTTGTTATAGAGTACTATCAGTTTTTAAAGAAACCAGGGATGACCCAACACATTCAGCAATTACAGACATCAGTGTTTCAGGAGTGTCAACATTTCATTAAATCCACAGAGATTGCTTCCCTACATGCAAATAACATGTTTTGGCAACAATCTACTAGGAAAAGACAAGAACACAATCCCTTCAACCCCACTAATCTTGAGATAACAATTTCCAGGGTAACTAGATACATCAAGTGTGTTCAGCAATGTGTTGAAAGCTGGATAGGCTATCAGTTTCATTTCCCTATCCTGTGGATGTCAGTAGAGAAATATCAAATTCATTATAAGTTGCCCAAGAAGACAGAAACAACAGCTTGGAAAAGGTTACAACGCGTTCAAGGGTTTATAGCTCCAACATATATCACCTTCCATAGCTACTGCTTGAGTAACTTGCGTGCTCAGAGTCAGTATTCAGATTCTGATTCAGAGTGAAGTTGCCTGAGGACATGCAACATTTTAAGTTGGGGGGGATGTTAGGACCCTACAATGTACCTTTTTGCCCACACTTTTTGCCACCATTACACCCTTCTTTCGCTCACATTTAAACTCACATTATCACTTTACCCTATCTTTCCAAAGGTATACAACGTCTCTTCTCTTTACTATATGTTTAATCTGTTTTGCATATAATTTTACATTACTCTCATACTTAACCATTGATCAGAAATGTATAAGTGATGAAATAGTTCGAACTGCAGATTAGTATTGAGGGTTGTTGCTGAAATAGTTAAAGCACGCAAACCCTGTGGCTGAAACAGTCTGTGGACTACGATGCTAAAACAACAACTCACACAAAGAAGCTATTACACTCTATGTGGTCTACGATGTGGAAACAACAACTGCTACACTCTCTGTGGTCAATGATGCTAAAACAACAACTCACACAGAAGAAGCTGTTACACAGTCTGTGGTCTACGATGCCAAAATAGCAACTCACATAGAAGAAGTTGTCACACCCTTCGTGGTCTACGATGCTGAAACAAAAACACAAAACTATTACATTGACCACAACAACTACACCTTGAGCTAGCATTAACCATCGCTGCTGCCTGAGACCAAGTTGTTGAAACAGTCAGAACGCAAATCCCGTGGCTGAAACAACCCGTGATTTGCGATGCTAAAACAACATACAACAGTAGTAACAAGAAGACAAATAAAGAAGTTGTTACTCCATCCGCAACAGCAACACCCCACTCAGCACTTGTAATAGCATTATTTTACGGGAGACTAGGATACCCTATTCTAGTATAGAAATCAGATCTGACTAAGAATAGGATTCAAATGTGCAAATATAATTTGATGATCAAATTGTATCGAGGGGATTCTCCTCTTTAAATAAGAGGAAATCATCATTAGAGAGGACCTTTTGTTTTAACTAAGAAAGGATTTTACAGAGAAGGACATGTTTTACTTCAGATTGTAATATGATACATTTGACAGATGAATAAAAGACTGTTCTGAGCATTTCTCTCTAGTTCCTTTCATTTCAGGGGAATCTTGTGAGAAGGGAGGGCCCACCTTCTTCACAAGATTCACCCATTAGCTTTATAGTGTGTTAGTGTTATTTCTTTTCATGCCTTGATTAAATTCTATTTTGCTGAAACACTACTTTATTGAACTCTGTTTTGCTGAAACTCTGCTTTACTGATTGTTACATTTTTTTCATACGATTCATACTTGGGTAACTGATAATCATTCTAGTTAGCAATCCTGTTTGGTGAATTTATGAAATCTTGATAATCAGGGACAGGTGTTGAAGATTCCTTCTTGGGGAATAGGGTCTTGTTCTCTGTTAGAGATAGTTAGCCTTTAGTGCATGTCAATTATTTCAATTAGTAATGAGTTTATGAAAGTGTGCTAATCAGAAACAGGTGCTAAAGATTCCTACTTGGGGAATAGGGTCCTATTCTCCGTTAAGAGGTAGTTAGTCTTCAGTGTGTGTCAATATTTTCAATTAGCAATGAGTTCATAAAAGTGTGGTGATCTGAAACAGGTGCTAAAGATTCCTTCTTTGGGAATAGGGTCATGTTCTCTGGTTATAGAATAGTTGGTCTTTCCTTTTGCAGTGTCTTGAAAGATTTCTTTTCCAGGTTGTTATTTTCTTAAATGTAATCCAGGATTCTTTGGACAATTATTTCTTTAAACATTAAACTCTGCAATAGGTAGATTTCTTTCCTGTAATTCAAGTTAGAACTTCAGTTTGTTCAAGGAAAAGTGTGATTATTATGTTTTTACTACAACTCTAGGTTGCTTTTGAGATTGAGCATATATAGTGCGTGATTACCTTTGAAATAAACAGACTTCCATGGGTTGACAATTTATGTAGCACTTGATTGTTTAGTTAAATAAGCAATTATAGTGACCAACACACACACACTTGCTCCAAAGCCTTTGAATGAAGAATATCCACCATGTAACTTGTAGAACTAAAGAAAATCTCCCAAGAAGAACTGGAAACTCTCCATACAAATCTTAGCCTATTCAACCTTATCCTTTTCCATGAGAGATCCCTCTTTATATAGGGTCAAAGAGATATGGTTGAGGATATCAGGATGATCCCACCAAATCATAGAAGCGAGTAAGATCCAAACCATTCGGAGGCCACCTCATCTTCTAGAATATCTCCTTAATCTATAACTTTCATGAAGTTTGACTTTTCCTTATCATTTGACATCGTCTCACCCTAGGTACAATGTAGCCTGTGGAGACTTCACATTCCATCTCTAGAGAAGGATGCGACGAACATGGATCGTCGTACCCCATGCATTTTTCAGGGTGCGACGACCTTCCTTAATAGGGTTTTTCAAAAGAGAAAGACAATCACTTTCCTCATGGAAAAAGACTCTTTTTGGGAACATGAACACATTTCATCAATGGATCACTGGGGTGACCAAAATAATGTCTAACAATGTTGGCCATGTTTCCTTCTTCAAAAGCATTGAGGGAAAAGATAGGGTTTTTGAACTAGTCAATTGTTGGATTATTGAGAGGGGGTGAATCAGTAATAGAGCAATTTAATCCCTTTTAACCATATAATCCAAGTGTTATATCAATGTAGCATTATCATCCAATAACTGCAGAGTAAATAAGCAATGAATAAATGAAAAATCATACACATACACAGTACACCATTGTTTTACGTGGAAACCCAAAGCAAGAGAAAACCACAGAATATTTTTTCTTATATGTCTTGAAGAATTACATTTATTGGAATCACCAACTTCCTTTGTTTTCTAGCTGCAACTGGAGGGAGGCTCCAACCCCCTTGTTTCTCAGGCTACAACCTGAAGGAAGCTCCAACTCCCCTATTCTCTAGCTACAACTAGAAGGAGGCTACAACCCCCTATGTTCTTCGACTACAACCACATTTCCTTTCCCTGTCCAACCACCCTGAAGTACAAGTAGAAAGATGGAACCACTGTCACACTATCATTGTGAGATATACCATTGTAAACCTATACCAATAAACTTGAACGATGCATCAACCATGCATCAACGTGTACCTCAACCTATAATCAACATGTACCATAAACAAGTGCATCAACCATGCACCAACCTATACCAAACAACTTGTAATCAAGTTGTACCATAAACAAGTGCATACAAACATGTATCAAGTATGTACTAATCATGTGTTAACTACTCATCAACTATGACTCATCAATATGTACCAACATCATCAACGATACACCTCATGTATGTGCCAACTCATCAACTACTTATCTCAACCATGTACCCAAAATGTACCTTAACCAAAAGCCCTCATCAATTTCATCATCCAAATATTATTTTTAACTCTCTAATAGACCTGGTGTATATGATCACATACCTTCAAACCTTCCTTAAATTTTACAACAAGAGACTAGCATTTTCATCAAACTTTTCTTTAGTCTCACATGACTAGTTTGGGATTAGTCAAAAACCCTAACTTGAAATAATCATAACTATGTACCTGTAATGAATAAATATTTGAAAATAGTACACAATTTTCTTTAGTTTGTTTTATGCAAATCCTCCAGGTTTCACTACTTGAAACCTCTCAGAAAAGTAGTTATAGAAAAAATGGCATACCTTGCTTTATTTTGGCTTATTCCAGAGAATAACTTTGTAGAGCATGCCCCACATTAAATATTTGTTGAATGGGCTTGAAAATGTTACATAGCATACTACAGACTGTACTCTAACCAACACATTTGGTATTATGGAATTTTTATTTGTTATGAATAAGTTATGAATTTTTTACCCAAAACACCTGTTTTATACTAGTTTCAGGACTAGCCACAAACCCTATTTTCCACGGAGTGTAACTCCAAAAATAAAATGACCCACAAGTTGAATTTTTTACGACAGATACTTGGAGATGTTTCCTCAATGTCCTATCAATTTCATGGTCTAAATCATTCTATAAAAAAATGTTATTGTGAAAATGGTGAGATGACCTGTAAATAACATACCTTAGAAAGCATTGTCAAAATAATTTATCCTTCCTTGAATTCCGACATAATTTTCTTCACCTTCCCTCTGAAATTTGGCTTACATATCCTTTTGTTACCTCAATCACCTATAGATATTCAATATGCTCAAGTGTGATATGAAATGAGAGATCCTTGCCTCTTATTTATACTCTCCATCTTGTAGGTCACTTAACCCATTTCTACGTCACTTCACCTATTTCTAGGTCACTTCACCCATTTCTAGGTCACTTAACCTATTTTCCTAATTTTTAGGGTTAACCACTTTCCATAATTAGAAATTTATCCATTAATTTATCATTTAAATATTCCTCAACTTTTTCACCTCACTTTATCATTTAAAAAATCTTCTTTGATTTTTTCATTTCACTTTATTATTTAAATAATCCTTCTTGACTTTGTCACTTTATTTTATCATTTAAATAATAATTTCTTCTTTTCAAGCTCTTTGACTTCTTTTACCTTTTGGGGCTTCAAGCCAACATATGAGGGTCCTCCAACTTCGTAAGGCCATAACTCTCAAACCGTGAGGAGTTATGTGGCATGCCACATACCACCAGAAATGGCATGACATGTACTATCCATATAGAATAGTATTACCTTCAAATATATTAAAATTCATACCATAATACATGAAACAACCTTGGGTCCATTACCCAAACCTTTGTGATACCATAATTCACTACCAGACTTTCTTCAAGGGTTGGCATTAATGTCAACCAACCTTAATCAACAATGTCCCCCTGGTGGCATTGATGGCAACACTCTGGTGCAATACTAAAATCATTTCATGAAATACTGAAGTCATATCACTCATGCTCCCCCTGGAACCATGCCTCTATCCTCTGCATATCCATGACCATTTCTCCCCCTGGAATCATTTCTCTATCCTCTACATCTGATAAATCTCTCCCCCTTTGTCATCAATGGAAAAGGTATCTTTCCATCCGAGTCTTCTCCCCCTGATTGAACTGTCCTCTTTATGGTGCTTCCTCGTGTACATCTAAGACATATAAGATAAGAATTCAAAAGAATTCATTTTGGAGTAGAAATAAATCTGAGTCTCTGGTGAAGATACTCAAAGGCTTCCCATGGAAGTGGTTTTGTAAATATGTCTTCCACTTGTTATTTTGTGCCCACATACTCAAGTTTGATGTTCTTTTCTGCAACTTGTTCCCGTAGAAAGTAATACTTGATTAGAAAGTGCTTCATTTTGGAGTGCATCACCAGGTTATTTGAGATAATTATGGTTCTTGTATTATCACAATAGATTGGAATGGGCTCATCATACTCAACTTGTATATTTGTCAAATTTTGTTTCATCCAAAGAACCTGTGTACAACATGATGTTGTTGCAATATACTCTGCCTTGTCTGTAGATAGAAATATTGATCTTTGTTTCTTGCTTATCCATGATACTAAACACCCACCCAAGTAGAACATTACTCCATTGGTGCTTCTTCGGTCATCAATACAACCTGCCCAATCTGCATCTATGTAGGCAATAAGAGATATATTCTTTTCTTTTGAATACCACAATACAAACTCTTTTGTTCCTTTGAGATATCTGGAAATTCTCTTCACTGCTAGTAAATGTGATTCCTTTGGTGCTTCTTGAAATAGTGCCACCTATCCATTTGCATGCATTACATCTAGTTTAGATGCTATCACATATAGTAGATTTCCAATCATTGACCTGTATTTCCTCTGATATGTATACTTTGAATCATCATCTTTTCTTAACTTGCAATTGGTTTTCATGGGAGTGATAATTAGTTTGCAATATTCCATTCCAAACCTATTTATCATTTCTTTGATATACTTGGTTTGCAAAACAAAAATTCCTTTGTTTCTTTGACGCATTTGAAGTCCCAAAAAGAAGGATAGCTCTCCAAGTAATGACATTTTAAATTCATCATGCATATCCTTTGCAAATTCATGGCTTAACCTGTCATCATCACTACCATAAATAATATCATCAGCATAAACTTCAATTAACAAAATATTACCTTGAATTACCTTGATGTAGAGGTTGATGTCTACACTTCCTTTTCTGAACCCTACCTGTTGTAGATATTTATCTAGTCTAGATTACCATGCTCTAGGAGCCTGTTTTAGACCATACAAGGCCTTTTTTAATTTGCACACATAGTTTGCATTCTCTGACAACTGAAATCCTTCTGGTTGTTCAATGTAGACTTCTTCTTCAAGTTCCCCATTCAGAAAAGATGCTTTTTCCATCCATCTGATACACTTTAATGTTTTTGGAACATGCATAAGCTAAAAGCAATCAGATCTCTTCCATTCTGGCAACTGGGGCAAATGTCTCTTCAAAGTCAATTCCTTCAACCTGTGCATATCCTTTACATACCAATCTAGTTTTGTTCCTTGTAACCTGTCTATCTTTGTTCAATTTATTCCTATATACCCACTTTGTGTCGATCACATTCTTATCCTTTGGTCTTGGAACCAATTCACAAGTGCCATTTTTCTTTATTTGATCCAATTCTTGATCCATGGCCTTGTTCCAAAATTCATCCTTGCTGGCCTCTTCAAAATAGGTTGGTTCAATCGTAGATGTGAGTGCTAGGTGTGTTTGTTCTGGTGAATGGATTCTTCTTCTAGTCTCAACTCCTCCGTCTTTGTTTTCGATAATCTGATCTGAAGGATGATTCATCCGTACTCATATGGTAGGTGTCTTTGGAGGCACTTGCTAAACTTTCTCTTCTTCTTCTGTCGGATTCTCTTCATCTTCCTCTTCTACTTATTTTTCATCTTCTGCTTCTTCTTCGAAAATTTGTTCCATTGATTCATTTTCTTCTTCCTTTGATTCTGGTCTTCTTGTTT